>LR812541.1:33191566-33211566 GCA_903798195.1 Danio kyathit
AAAAAGGAAAAATAAAACAGACTGCGTAATAAACTTTCAACGATCGAGCCCAACCCTTTCCTAACAACTCAAAACAGTAACTGTGAATAGATTCAAAAAGCTTCAAAACTGAAATCTCTTTTAATAAAAATGCAGTTTTAATACATCCAGTTTCTGGCGTTAACGCCATGTAAATAAGGAAATGCTGTATGGCACCACTAACAATTCAGCTGCAAATTCATATTTATCAGTCAAACCGCAGTGTCTCTCTATACGGCCGCTTTCCCTGCGTTATACATCTCAAATAACAACTCACAAAAGATATGTGAACGTTTCATATTACTTACACGTGCTTATTCCAAATATATGTGAATGACACTTGTGAGATTTTATTTTAGAGAGCAGGCGTGAGGTTCAGCTGTGTGCTCTTCATTTTTCTGTACGATTCAGGCAGCTAATGTTGCTAACAGCTGCTCTGACTGACAGTATTTGCACAGCGCAAAAGCTCATGCTTGTAGGGGTGTGATGTGGTGATATGGAGCCGATCCGCAAATCACAGCACATTATGTTAGCTGACCAATCAGAACCTTTTAAGGGTGGACCTTTCAGAGGAACTAGGAAATATGACAGTCGTTTTAATGTTAGCCGAGTAGCTGTATATAATCAAAGTAAGGTATATGGAAAAAAATAACGTGATTTTCTACAAATAAAGCACAAGCACACATTGCTTTGCATCTTATAAACACAACCAAGCCTTAAAAATACAATGTGGACCACCCTTTTAAACAAAATGAGCTAACAATAAAAAAATACTTCTGGAGTATTCTTTACTACTACTACATTGTTAAAATATCTAGTTATTACTGTTAATACAATTAAAATGACCTAAGCTAACATGAATTAACAGTAAATCACTGCATTCCTAATAACAAATCTTAGTAAAGACTCAAAGACTGTTAATGCGCATAACTCACATTACCCAAATGTAACCTTATGGTAAAGTGTTACCAAACAAAACACTCAACAATATGCCTTCTATCCCTAGGAGTTTGGCATCAATAATGAAGTCAAACGGCGCAGCGTGTGGCCCGTCGACATAATCTGCTTCAACTCCCACCTGTTTGAACACGTCCTCCTCCTGGTGAGTCATGCGCACCAGCTCCTGGATGAAGCCGTACGGAAGGTTCCGGCACAGCATGTAGGGAACCAGCAGGGAGGGCTGAAGAGGGGCTCTGTTTGAGGGCAAAGACAGAGAGGGGGCGGCAGTGTCATTCAAAATGTATTGTGCTGGTATGCATTCAAACTGACAGACTTCAGAGTGCAACTAGGCCGTTTTACCACTTGGTTTTGAATCTGAGCTTGATTCTGAATTTCTTCCTTTTTTTCAGATTGTAACATTTACATCAACAGTATGACTATTTACCCAGTGTCAACATTTACCACTGAAGCTAATCAATACACATGGAGAAAGCAGCAAAAATATTCTTACACAAAGCTAAAAATGTTAATTTACCCCCCAAAAAGAAAATGTACTAATTATTTACTCAACCTTATGTTCCAACCTTTGTCTGTAGTTTATTCTGTTGAGCACTAAAGAAGATATTTGGGAAAAGCTGAAAATCTGCAAAAATTGACTTCTATAGTAGGAAAAAAAAACAAATATTATAAAGGTCAATGGTTACAGATTTTCAACTTTCTTCAAAATATCTTTCTTTTGTATACAACAGAAAGAAGAAACCATCTGAGAGTGATTAAATGAAGGCAGAATTTTCATTTTGGATGAACTATTACTTTAATGCATACAGATGAGGGCTGCGTATCGAATCACAAGCCATCAATTTGATTTGATTCTTGATTTAACTCAGACTATAGAGCATAGGATCTTAAACTCATCTTCTTGGAGGGCCGCAGCTCTGACACAGTTTTGCTCAGAACCCCTTTCAAACACAGCTGATGCAAATAATCGAGGTGTTTCAAAAGAGTCATGAACACCCTGCAAACAGTTGGATCAGCTGTGTTTGATCAGGGTTGGAGCAAAACTGTGCAGAGCTGCGCCCTCCAGGAATTGAGTTTGAGACCTATGCTATAGGGAATTAACATTTATAGGCATTTCTAAAAATGATAAGTAAGCACTTTGTTTCGGGAGCACGGATGTGTAGGTGCATACATACAGGTGACATTTAATCGCTATAGAACTTTAGAAACTGTGATGCTGGATAACAAATGCATCTTATGTTACAGCGCTATATTTCTGTCAACAGGCAAAGAATTAACTGTATGGCTCAATATTATTAATTTTTGTATGTCAAAATGATTCAAATATTAAGTAAAGATCTTGAGGTTTCCATGAAGACATTTAGTATATTAGCAACAAAAAAAGCATCAAAATTATATTAATTTTGGTTAGTAGTGTGCATTGCTAAGCATTTAATTGGGTAACTTTAGCGGTGATTCTCTCAATATTTCGATTTGTTTTTAGATTTCAATTCCAGATATTCAAATAGTATTCTATCCTAACAAACCATACTTCAATGGAAAGCTTATTTATTTACATATATGAATCTCAATTCCATAAAATGTACATTTACTATAGGTGTTTGAGGTCCAGAGTCACAAATACGAACTTCACCAATTTTTAATACAAAGTACTTTTCACCCACCCCATAGACCACCATCTGTGACTCACAATCCACATCCCGCTCTTAATATTTATTCATGTGGTTTTTGCTGCAGTAGTTTAACATATGGAAGTACTGTGCAGCAAAAAAACATTTAAAAATAAACTATATTAAAATTCCCTGCTGATTGACATTATTACAGAATACAGCTTTTGAGAATCAGTGCTGAACTCAACTGAAAAATATTTTTATTAAATATTAATTTCAATATTAACCATTTATTTTAAAACAGAATGTACCTGCTTTATTCAAGCCAAGCCCTTAATAGACAAAATGCTAGATTAGAGTAAATTATACATCTATAACAACTTCACTAGAACAAATTTTATAGGATTGCAAGACATACAGTTAAAGTCAGAATTATTAAACCCCCTTTGAATTTTATTCTTTTTTCAATATTTCCCAAATTATGTTTAACAGAGCAAGACAATTTTCACAGTATGTCTGATAATATTTTTCTTCTGGAGAAAGTCTTATTTGTTTTATTTTGGCTAGAATAAAAGCAGTTATAAATTTATTAAAAAAACATTTAAGGTCAAAGTTATTAGCCCCCTTTAAGCATTTTTTTTGTTTATATAGTCTACAGAACAAACCATCAATATACAATGACTTGCCCCAATTACCCTAACCTGCCCAGTTAACCTAATTAACCCTAGTTAAACCTTAAATGTCACTTTAAGCTGTATTGAAGTGTCTGAAAAATAAGTAGCAAAATATTATTTACTGTCATCATGACAAAGATAAAACTTAATCGGTTATTAGAAAGAGTTATTAAAACTATTATGTTTAGAAATGTGTTGAAAAATCCTTCTCTCTTGTTAAACAGAACTTTGGGGAAAAAAATCAGCGGGCTTGAAATGCTGCGGGGGCGGGCACTAACTATGACTTCAACTGTATATAAGCCAATGCCACTTTTTTTTTTTTTTTTTTTTTTTTTAAAGATTTGAAAAATCTAATCTCTAAGGTGACAAATGCTTCCAAAAAAGTTTTTGAAGTTGATTTTAAAATGAAGGAGTTCTGTTGTCTCTGACCTGGCTGTGTGAGGGCACCTTGAAGCACTAGTGCAGCATGGGAAATGCACTGGGAGCGAATGTGCTCAGCAGCTGACTGACAGCTGGTTGGCTTGCACATCTGAAAACAGAAGGGTATATGATAACATTTTGTTCACATTGAAAACAACTCAAGAGTCATGACCCTATTTGATGTGTCTGAGGCACAATTTCAGAATTTTTACAAAGAAATTAAAAAAGAAAAAAGCTTGATCACATAGCTTGATGCTTAATTAACATGAATTGAGTTGGGGGGAATTTTTAACAGATGTTTTAAAATAAAAATGCAATAAAAGACTTTTTTCGATGTTTGAACTTGTTTTTACATACCGCAAAATTGTAAAATAATAATGATAATAATAAAAATAATAATGTTCTTGAATGATTTCAGTAACCATTTGTTGCATTTTAAAAATATAATTAACAAAGTACTGATTTAAATAATTAAAAATATAATTTATGTATATATTATGCAATTATGTACATATAATTATATATACACATATAAATAGATCTTTTTTTTGTACATAAAAAAAAACTGAAAACAAGATTTAACAAACTTTTTTAATAAATTGTATGCAAATATTAAATCAAATCTACAAGTTTGTTTATTTAGTACATTTTTGGCAGTATTGTAACAATGTTAAAAGCTAATAAAAGTGGTTTATAAAGTGACAAGCTGCAACAAACGCTTTTAGTGTAGACAACTTAATTGCTTAAAATAGAAGCTAATTATGTTTCACACCCTTGCCTAGTGTAGACAAGCCGATACAATGAATAAACACCAAATGAACAACTCGCCAAGAGGGAAATACCCCAGACGTGACATGACCTGTTTTATCTTTCACTTTCACATGGTTAACACCTCCACCTGTCTGACAAACATTCCACTAAAATAATGCTGCATTTCCTTGAACCACTTCTAATTCAGTAATATGTAAATAATATGTTAATGGCCACAATAATGAGACGTTAATTCAGAACTAATGTTGTAGAAATGTGTGCACAATGTTTTATCAGGAGCTACCTTTGGGCCTTCTTCTCTCCCTCCATCCCCAACACTGTCAAAGCGCTCGATGAGGTAGTGAGCATCTCCGTCTCTTTACACAGGACTCTATGGTAAAGCGGTCACTACCTGGAGTCACCAGCCATCCCTCCTGCAGACGCACCCAGGCTAGAAAGAGAAAGGAGAGAAAATAAACCCACACGCAATAAAGCAGCTTGTAGAGTGGAGATGGAAACCCCAACCTAAGTAAATACCCAAACCACAGTGCTATGCCAACCAGGGAATGACTTATGATTCAGAATTCTTCTCTAGCACTAAGCTTTCATAATGGTTGTTTTTAGACGAGCTATGAAATTGAAAATTTCTATTTATTCTATTTTGGGGTGAATAACCTTAAATTGCATAACGTAAGCAGTGTTTGTTAATAAGAATGCAGTTGATATTACCCCTGACTCGCTCACATGGGCTACTACTATAGCCATAGGGATGGGCGATATATTATTGTTTGCAATATACTGGTAAAAACAAGTTCTCACAAGTAAAAAAAAAAAAAAAAAAATTACTTATTGTGATTATTTTGATAAAAACCTATAATTGGTTATTACAGTGTGTGAGTTCTGTTTACAAAAAGAAACTGATGACCAGGACCAGGGTTGAATACTTTTTTTTGTTGTTGAGTAAAATATAAAAATAAAAAAATATATATGAAATGTAATACTTTTCTCTAAAGATACAGGCCTTTTTCGTCTGAATTATCATCAATAATATAGTTATCGCAATAAATACCTGAAAATATTGTGATAACATTATCAGCCATCCCTATGTAGCCATGCAGATTTTCTACTTGATTTACACACTTCACCTTTAATATGTAGCTGAAGAAATATTATATCAAAACATTACTATCTTAAATCGCTCTTTAAAGAATTAAAATAACTTAAAAAAGAAAATAACTAAAGAAAAAATAAATAAATAATGAAAAAAGACTACGTTTGACCACATTTACTATAAGAAACATTCAATAACTCATTTGAGATAAGGACGGTACTAGCTTACATTTTATATTAAGCCATTATAATACTCCCTTTAGAGTTACTGCAACCAAAAAATAAATAAATAAGGTTTACAATTCTACATAGGACACATTTGAGGTCAACAAACAATATTTTAGAAAAATTCATTCTTTTGCACTCTGATGGTTTAGTGTGCATGTGCAGAGCTACACTCATTCGCTCGCCAACTCTGGATGAGATGTTTGCATTACTTTCTAACATTAACAGATGAAAAATATACCTGGACATGTCAGTTAAGAACTGAGGAGGACACAATGTCTCAATACATCAGACTCAACAAAATATTTTCACTATTTCCCATGGCAAATTGATCGATTGATCAGCATTCCTCCTAAAGGCCTGTTGCCTTGTTCAAAGTACGGAAAATTTCACTTTGTGCCGCGGCGCATGGTCTAACAGGATTAAGCTTATTCTCTTAATGAGTTATAGGTGTGTTTTGAGAATAAACCAATCAGAGTCTCATCTCCCATTGCCTTTAAGAGTCAGTTGCGTCGCGCCATAGCGCATTTGCTATTTACATGGACCGACTTTGTAAGTGGAATAACGGAGCGCTTCACTAGCGAGAAAACAGTTAAACACACCATCTGCAGTGTGAGAATGAGAGAATGAGCCTCCTCATTCTTTACTTTCACTCTCTGCTGTGAATAAGGAAAGGTGTTGTACGCACAGACATCCATTAGCCTATACATAATTTCGTTTGTTAAGCGCAAAGATTTGTTTCAAAACTATTTCTAAATTCAGTTCTAATTTCCAGCAAACGTATAAATGAACAATAATAATGAAGTGTGGTTAAAAATTTATATCCAAATACACATGCTATGCCCCATATGGTCTAAAACCTGACAGGTGGACAAATCTAAGCGTGTTTTTAATAAAACAAATATAAATATGCATATAATAAATAATACTACCACTAATAATAACATTATACAAAAGCAAATTGTCATGAATAAACTGAAAAAGCCCCCCGAGGTGAAGGCAGTCGTTTTTATATTTATGTAGGCTAGAAAGTAATAATTTTTGTAAATTTTATTTCTTTAATTTTTCAAGATAGTTGCGTATTGCTGTACATCCTGTGTGTATTAAGCAATGTTTAAGAGAGGCGCACATCTAACGTGCTCTGCGCTGGACTTTAGACCCCTCTTAGCTGGTCTATTGAACAGTCTATTTTAGTTCCTCAAATAGCAACACGCCAGCAATGCGCCTTAACACACCTTTTTAGACCAGACCGCCTATGGGCGCACATGAGTGCAAATGCATTTGCTATTTAAACAGCGTGGTGAAAAACATCAAAACAACACTTGCATCCAGCTGAAACTAGCAAACAACATTTGCGTCACTCCTTGCGCCGCATTGGCCGGGTGTATGATGGGGCCCTTAATATCTTAATAATAGGCCAAGTAGATAATACCTAAAATAAAGTGTAACCAAACTTCTTTATAACCCCAATATTAATGGCATAAAAATTACTCCAATGAGGGCCTTAACTAGATGCCATGAGAACAAGAAAAGCAGGTCTCTAATATCCTTGTTCCCCTTGCAGGTCTTTGGTCATGAGACAGCATGCATTAGTTGAACTCTAGGGTGAGACAACACTTCACAGCACGGCTTCCCGGCTCTCATTAGTCCTGTTATAGTCAGTCAGCTAGCATTATCCCCAACGCCTAACAATCAGTCCTTCACCAACACCACCGTCTCATCCAGCTCCACACGTCCTGTAGTGGGAGTTTAAAGGTCTGCAGGCTCACATTTCTGCTGTGAGCTGAATGCCACTAAAAAAATCTTTGCGCAATGGGCACATTTTTTTTGAGCCGACAGCGAAGCTCTGTCCACAGAAAGTGAGAGAAATGCTGATTTTGTCAGTCTGACGAGATCAACTATTACACGATTAGAGTCTGCTATTTTGTGTCACTCTTTTTTGCCCATTTCTGTGCCCACACTGGGCACAGCAGGCTGTTGTTAGTGGCCAGACAGCACGCTGAAGCATGCAACACACTTTGGCACCGATACCTGGACCCAAATTGAACCCCTGAAAAATCCTCCTCATCCTCTTCCTCTTGTTCTTCATCACTGCTGTCCTGAGGCAAATCAGACTGGGCGAAGAAGAGGAGGAGAAAGGGCTGCTGTGGACCCGGTGTGTGAATGAAAGCAGACAGATAGGCTCAATGAAACATAATAACACTAGAGTAGATGTAACTTCACATTTAACAGGGAGCCAAACTGACTAGCAGCTGGTGTTACAAAATATATTGGTATCAGCCGTTATTATGTAATGATTCATGCTCATTTATACATCACCAGTTTTGCTATTAAATTTGCCATTAAAATTTGCTATTAAGCACATTTTTAAAAACACCTACTATATAGTATAACAATGTTCTTTATAATAGTACAACATTTATTGCTATAAATATTAGATCTATATTTATGCATGCACATTCTTTAAAAAGCATTCTTCAACTTACTACCAAATTTAGCAGTCAACAGCATATTCTCAATTTTAACACAAAGACTAGCAGTTATAGATATTAAATCATGTTTTAAAAAATAACCACGTTTAATTTTATATTTTTTTTTACTGATATCAGCTGATATTAGACATGGTGCACGCTCTTTTCTGACCTGCAAATAACTGCTTCTATATGCTATAAAAGACATTATTAAATAAGCACCTATAAATTATTAGTATTTATCATTATTTTAATATTAATATCACCAGATATTGCAAAAAGTTTAATTCATCATAATCAGCCATTTAACAGTACCTGATAATTTGCTCTGTTTTTACACATTGATTTACATATAATACAATTTTAAAACAACCTAAATTTAATAATACTGTTGAAAGTCATTTTTAGGCCACCTCAGAATGAATATCAATAATTTACATTGTACACATCCTTAATTCACATTAAAACAGCGACTTTAGAGTTTATTTAAATGTTGACTTCAAATATAACAGGGGTGTCATATGACTTAACAAAAAATATTACAAGATTGTTAATTCACTAATATCAGCTGATGTTACATAATTGTTAATGCTTATTTGCTCAAATTGTGCATGTAGTTAAACTTACACATATTAATTTAACAACGCTAACACGTTTTTTTTTTTTCTAAACTGTACATTAACATGCTGCAAGACCTCACTTGTGCATTTAATTTTTTACTATTCATACATTTAGGAAGTGTAACTTATTGGTTATAATTATTGTTTGCCTGGTGTGCAAATGAAAGCAGAGAGACTGAATGAAAAAAGAGGATGCAACGCATCTAACAGGATGAAAAAGGTACCTAGAGGGCATCCTGGTGGCCAGTGAAAGGACATTAATAAATAAGCACCTATAAATTATTATTATTTATTATTATTATTATTTTATCATTAAAATCACCAGATATTACAAAAAGTTTAACTCATCATAATCAGCCATTTATAAGCACCTAATAATTTGTTTTATTTTTATATATAAATTTACATATAATTCATTTTTAAAACCACCTATAATTTAATAATACTGTTGAAAGTAGTTTAAGCACACTACAGAATGAATATCAATAATTTACATTGTACACTAACATGCTTAATTCAGATTAAAACAGCTACTTTAGAGTTTTTTAATGAAATGTTGACTTCAAATATTACAAGATTGTTAATTCACTAATATCAGTTGATGTTAGACAATTAATTGTTAATGCTTATCTGCTCAAATTGTACATGTAGTTTAACTTACACATTATAATTTAACAATGCTAACAAGTTTTTGTTTTTCTATACTGTACATTAACATGCTGTGAGATCTCACTTGTGCATTTAACTTTTTACTATTCATACATTTAGGAGATCTATTATCTGTAACTTATTGGTTATAATTATTGTTTGCCTGGTGTGCGAATGAAAGCAGATAGACAAAAAGTGGATGCAACACATCTAACAGGGTGAAAAAGGTACCTAGAGGGCATCCGGGTGGCCAGTGCAGTCCTTCTGGCCATAGTGTTGGGGGAGCCGGGCGGAAAGGGGAAAGGAATGGAGGTTTGGGTGTTATGGTGTCTGGGAGAAGGCCTGGAGGGGGTATCTGAAGTTGTAGGGGACGTGAGCATACCAGATGGAGCAGATCTGGAGCTTGGGCTTATGGGAATGGATGAGCTAAGGGAGTAGGGCCTGTATCTCTGGGAGATGGGCAAAGGGGCGGATGGAGATGGAAGGCTGGCAGGAGGGCGAGAGACCGGCGGACTGGGAGATACTGGGAGAGCGGCTGGAGAAGCGGGTGGGACAGATGGAGCACTCAATCTGGCAGAGCTCAGAGCTAGTGGGTTTGGGCTACAACCATAAAGACTGAAAACAACAAAGACACAGATGAACAAAGACGGAAACAGAAAACAGTGGGAAATTTGAAAAGAAATTGACGATGTAGGTGTAGGTAAAGATGTAGATGAACTTGTGAACAATTACTAACAGCCAAAAAATTGGGATGAGTCAAATTTTTGATGCATTTAAAAGCAGCCTTTTCTGCTCACCAAGACTGCATTTATTTGATTATAACTGTGAAATTCTGTTACAGTTTAAAATGTATACGTATTTTCTTAATAAATGTGGAAATGTGATTTATTACTGTGATTTAAAGCAGAATTTGTTTATCAAAGGATCCTAACTTTGAACTATGAAGCAGAAAAAAAAAAAACATTATTAATGATTAAACTTATAAAAAAACAGTATATCAGCTTATTATAATAATTTATGAATGAAAAATTTCACACTAAAGACTGAAGTAATAATGTTGATTATCAGTGATGTAACGGATCACAAATCTCACGATTCGGATCACACTACGGTTTTTGAGTCACGGATCGGACCATTTTTCGGATCAGCAGAAAAGGGAGGAGACAAATGTCATTTGCTTTCCATTTATACAAAAATATTACTGCAAAAACAATTGGTTTTAACAAACAGAACTTATAACCAGCTGAAAAAAAAAGAAAATATTCAATACGAAAAATGATTCTTGCTACTGCTGCTGATAATGCTAAACATAGATATCTAATATCTCGTACAACATATCAGATTTATTTTAAATTAATGATTCAACAATTCACACATAAAACTTCACGTTTAATTATAGGTGGATCATTTTCGAAAACCTATTCAGTGACATCATTTTGATGGTTGTTTGTCGCCACCTATTGGTTACACATTGTAATTGCTACAACATTCACCAGCGTCAAGTTCCATTAAACAGTGATTTTAATCTTTACCACAAATGTCAGTGTTTTTATCTGAATTATAAACTGTTCTCTCGATCAAATGCAGATTTGAATAAAACGCTTCAAAGGATTAATAAACGTATGCAAATCATTATCATTTATCACTCATGTTGCGCGGGTTTGAATTGAGATCACAATCTTTTAATGTTTAGTTGTGCAGCTTTACACTGAATGCATTAATGCAAGCTAAACAAACAGTGACAGAAAACACCTTTAATTAATAACCTAAGAATGCATTTAGGTCCCACCACAACTTTTTCTATCATCATTATATTTTACAGGGAAGACAAAATGCTTTCATACACGTGATTTGAATGACGCGGGAGGCGATCTCTCTGCAATTGTTATAAATGTTGGATTAACCTACGAATACAAAAAATATATTAATCCGCGGGTCACGTGCGTTCCGAACTGTGGGTTGTGATTAACCGTGATCCGTTACACCCCTACTGAATAGACAACAATGAATGGCAGGAATTATGTTGCAATAATATTTTGCAATAAATAATAGTATACTTACTGTAATTAATTTACTGTATTTTTGATCAAATAAATAATTTTTATCATAATAAATGCAGTATGGTTGAGGAATGAAATCTTAATTATCGCACATTTTTGACTGGTAGTGTGGATGCTGCCAGCAAACACACTTGCCTGGAAAGAGAGCTGGCACCGAATGAACCAGCGCAGGGCATCATGGGACTGCCGCCCTGGCTGGAGGGTGGAACAAGAGTCAGGTGATGATCTGGAGATCTGGCAGCGGTAATTGGCTGAGATGTGGCGGTCAAGCTGGCGAATGGGTTACAGTCACGGGAACGAGTGGACATCATGAGAGCCTCCATCAGAATCTGCCCGATCAGGTCTTTGAAGTCAGAGTAAACTACAAGAAAACCAACAATGCAACTCAATTACAGAGAAAGCAAAGTGGCGACATTTTCAGTCGATCAGCAGCGGAGTCATTTTTTAGTTCATACCATCTTTAGGGTTCTTCTGGAACTCAGCAGCAAGAGAAGGGAGGAAGATGACATCACGGTCCTGCTCCTTCCAGGAAACGCGCAAAATCTTACAGATGAGCTGCAACGCCAACTCTTCAGAGACATCGGGATTGGATGAGGAGTCCTGCAAGTAAATCACACTTATGATGTCACATACAAACACTTCAGATCAGTGGTTCTCAAACTTTCTCACTGGAAGGCATTTCCTGTTTAAATATTGATTGTGATAAAACAGAACAACATTTTAAAGGGATACTTCACACAAAAATAAAGGTGCTGTAATTATTTGCCCACCCTTTACATTATATTGTGGTATTTATTTAGCTGTAACCACTGACCATAGAATTAGTTTTTCCTACTAAAGGGGACCCATTATGTTTAAGCACATTTGTGTGGCAGCAGTGTCTGATTATAGCCAGACTGTAATCAAAAATGTTTTATTACTTCTATTTCGTATCATCACACTTCATAAAAACAGTCTGCAGAAACACTTTGATTGACATTCTCCATTTGTAAATGTCTTTAAAGAGGGAAAGCCCCGCCCATTTAGGGTTGGGCGATGTCAACCAATTTGGCATCGTTTGCTGTCTAATTTAAAACATCGCGATGGACAATAGCATCGTCGTCGTCGTAGTTGGCGTTGAATTAATTATTTATGAATAATTAATTCATAATGAATTAAATATTTGTAGCCTACCGTTTCAATTCCCTGACCTGCATGGTCTTGGTTTTACCCATAACCAAACCATAAATAACTAAAATAAATAAAGATAAGTTACATACAAATTACCACCTGTCAATCACTTTTTCCACGGGACTCTGGCATAAATAGGCAGAGTGATATTTGTCGTTATAATGATGTTGACAAACTTGGTTGGTAAAAAACCAACCAACAGTATCTGAGGTTTTTGTTAAAATTACTAAGTACAAGCGTGAAAGCGAAAGATTGAAGCAGTTTAACATTAGTGACACGTTACCTGATAGATTCAAATGACCGAAGAGTCGTTAGATAGAAACAAGATTAATTAAATATCATGTTTAACAACTATAGTGGGACGCGATCCAGCGGTACATCCTTGATTAACTGTCCGACGTGCACTGCTCCAGCTCCATTCCATTTCTGTGTAAATTATCCCTTTAATATCTGCTGATTATTGTCCATAACACAAACTAACTGTCAATCATCCTATTGATGCATATGGTTACCTTCTCAGCAAGGTTCCGTTTCTCTCTTCGATCGCTGTCTTCCACCTCCATATTCTCGATTCCTGAGTCCACATCTACTTGGGACATGCTGAAGATCACAAACATAATATCCAACTCATTTTCAGTACAAACTGACAACTAAAGTAATTTCAGCACTGCATGTTATAAAACACAAGATTCAAATGATGTGCAACTAGTGATTGCGATATCAAAAGAGTTGAATTCATGATGAATATGAGCAATTCCAGCGTAAAGATGTGACATTTGCAGTAAAAACTTAAAACATAAATTTCACAGAGAAAGTACAGTATAAGTTAACATTATATTAAAACATCTGTTTATATTTTCCAAAACAACTAACAACAGAGTTATGCGATCAGAAAAATATTAATCTGTAAACATTTTTTAGATTTTAAATGAGGAAAATAAGCATGCATTATGGATGTGACCAAAGAAGTTAGCGAGTTTACAGTCTACAACATACTTTGTAGAAATTCTGTGAATTAAACTGCACAACCCAAAAGAAATAATGCTAATCAAAAGGATACGAGTCGGCTCACTATAGAACAAAAATGATTGATTTTATTTTATTTAAATCTTTTGCATTTATGGAGAATTATGGCATTTATGGAGAATAAAACTATTGTTATGGATGTGACACCTCACCGTTATGGATGTTAGGGTTGAATGGATTACCGGTACTATGGCAGTATCATGCGATACTGTGGCTCCAAAATACTGGTGATGCCACTGTAGTTTGTAAACAATGGTATCGTCATTAATGGTTTATAAACAATAGATAATGTTACATGTGGAAAAGTCACTAAAATGCTCACACATTTGTGCAACAATAGACCATTTTATTTGAAAAGTCTGTGGAGCCCTTTGAGGTTGCAAAACTGTGTAGAATTCGCACCTTTTATGGTAGCCTATTGCACGTTTTCTAACGCTTCGGTTCAAACGCACATCTGAATCGGTTAATTTGTTCCTGTTAATATGATTTATAAGCAACCGCTACAATCTCTTTAAAAGAACAACTCGCAAAGTGAAATTTTGACTTACTTTGGATTGTTACCGTAGAAGACAAAATAAAAATAGATGAAAAACCTAAAATAGCAACAGGAAACATTGAAACTATTTGAGCACTTCATCAAGCTTAATTTTGTTGCTCTTTTGCAACAAATTTCATTTGGTATAATTTGTATCTTTATTTTAATGTATTTTTGTTGGTCAGTTATCTACAAAATAAACAAAAAGAATGAATAAATTTTAGGTGAAGTATGGTGCAAATAATACTTTTTGGCCTTAAGAGAATTATGAATTACATTCAAGTAGGCCTATTATAACAAAATATAGTATTTCTGACAATTTTCTTTACAATTTGAGTTATTAATTACAGTAACGCAATACTACTTGGTTTATCGTGATACTTCAGCTGGTATAGTATCGTAAGATTAACTAATGGTATCATGACAACCCTACTGGATGTGACAGATGTGAAATTGCCACTTGCGTGACTTTGGTAAATAAAATATAATTGTTTGAAAACATTGACAGAGACATTTATGAGTATTTTTTAAGTATTGTAAAATACTTAAACTTAGAAACGGTTTCACTATTTAGATGAAAAAAAGAAATCTTCATGGCAAGGTTGACATTTGCATGGAATTACTCATATACAACTGAAAGTATTATCCTTTTTATGCACTTTAGGGATTATGAGGCTGAAGCACTAAAGAGCAATGGGTCATTTGCAGTCCAATAGTACAGAAATAAAATGACAGCGTAAAGAGACTATTTACAGAGAGATCTCAGGCATTCAGCACGAGATACACATCTTCATCTCCAGAACAAGCTCTTATGTCACGCTCTGTCTCTAATAAAACACTCTCCTCAAAGATCTCTCACCTCTTCTCGCAGGAGGCTGTGTCGATGTCCATGCTCTGGGAGCGGGAAAGGGATTGGGACTGTGTCTCCAGGCTGTTAGATGGAGAGCTGGAGAGAGAACTGACCCCCTCACTGCTCTGGCTGCGGTACGCAACCCCTACAGTAACACAAAACACAAAAAAGGCTCTGTGCTTGAGTACAAACTTATAATTGTGTCATGGAAAAAAATGGGATAAACTAGGACTGCACAATATATCGTTTCAGCATGGATATCGCAATGTACGCTTCTAGAATAGTCATCAATAGACCCTTTTTACAAGACTGTTATGACGCGTTTAATGGTCATCATAATCTTAAATCCTTGAAAGTTTTTAATATTTAGATTTTTTTAAAAACACATGTACATTTATATATGTATTATTTCACCTTTGCGTCATCTTCAATTACAAAAAATGAATTACCGCTTATGCGAGGTGTTTGTAATGCAGTGTCTATGGGGCTGAGAGTAAATTTAACATTATACGCTCCTCTGGCTGCCGTCATCAGTCTCACACTATTTTTTTCCTTTTTCTGAAAGTCTTTATAATAATAATAATAATAATAATAATTCCTTACAATTACATAGCGCTTTTCTAGACACTCAAGGCGCTTTACACATGGCACCTTCATACCATTTTTCTTTTATTATTTCAGCAAATAGGATTGTAAAATAATTATTTGTTGTACTCTCCCATTCACTGCGCTCTAAGGGTGCTTTCACACTTGGTTCAATTGCTTGAACCGAACCCAAGTCCGATTGTCCACTTTGCCACCTTCTCGGCTGGTTTGTGTTCACACTGTATTTTTTCCTTCTGAACCCCGATACGCTTTCATCATCAAGCTGCTGTTTTGTGTACAGCTGTTGCTAGGTGACGGCCACGAAAGCAAAGCACCAAAATGGTGACGTACGAATATCACGGCCATTTTGAAAACCAGAGAGCCACTTACGTCTATCTGCTGCAAAAAATATTAAAAACGTTCAGAACATCACGCGATGTTTGCAGAAGTCGTTTTTGGTGGGGACAAACAGACATTATCACTGACAGCACTGGGTCGGTCCCGCTTGTCGCCAAAGTAGGTGATCCACAGACATAAACAAACGAATGAACGTTATGAAAACGATAGTTTGTTGTACAGTTGGTGGTTTACTTCTGCTATTTGGTACGATTGCATTCATATAAGGCGTGAACCGAACCCCAGACCACCTCTTTCAGGTGGACTCAGGTACGGGTCGCACTGGTGCGCACCCGAGTTCAGAAGACACGTTCACACTAGCTAAACGTACCGTACTCTGATGTTAAACTAACCTGGGTGCGGACCAAACGTACTAGTGTGAAAGCGCTAAGTTTACACAACTATGACGACTTCTGCTGCTGAGAATCCTGGAAATATGAAAAGGGTCAAAAGACATCACAGGATACGCAATGTTGAGTTCATATTTTGGGATTATGTTTGCTTTCAAAAAGCAAAAAGCGAAAGCTTATCATCTGCATGTGTTTTTAAGACCCGTGACTGTGCAGTCAGGCACAAGAATTGTGTGCAAGTTTAATAAAGTTTTGATTTAATTTAACTATTTACAATGGAGAATATAAAGTGTTATTTTACATATGATTATTACATTTCTGTACATAAATACAGTTTGGCTTCCCAAAAAACATAAATCATTTTAAACCATTTATTATATTTCATGCCTGATTCACACCCAGAATAATCCCTAAATCAGTCTAAATGAATGAATTCTTTCCAAATAGAGCTATTTAAGCTATCTGGTGTAATGATGGGTCGTTCTTAATGATTCATTCATCTTGAGTCATCGGTTTGAGTCCTTCGTTCATCATGTGAAAGACAGAAGCCAATCATATGCATTTAGAGCCCGAAAAAGATTTGATCCGTTCATTTCTCGATTCCTCTGGTTGGAGTCATCTCTCTTTACATGCTTTCACATGATGAACGAACGACTCAAAAACCAGAAGACTCGAAAGGTGAACTAATCATGGCTCCTTTCGGCTCAGACTGTGTGCAATGTATATTGGTTAAGCTTCTGTGGTTTTTGAAGACCTGTCAGAAGAGGTGAGCGGATATAATCATAGACAAATGACCAGATAAACAATAAATGATTATTTTCTCTTTCTTATAACATTCTAGTTATGACTTGTTTGCAGTGTGATCAACGTTTGGTGTAGTTGTAGATGAGTTTGAAAGCAACTCGTAGTATTTTAATAATATTTTGTCAATTTGAACGAAATGACTCGAACAAAGATTCGTTCACCTCGCTGAATAAGACTCAAAGGTCCAAGTCAGTAAAATGATCCGAACTTCCCATCACTAAACTGGTGAAATTATATTGATATTGCAGTATATATTGCAAAAAAACTAAATATTGCAATGTCATATTTTTCCAAAATCATGCAGCCCCAAGAATAATTTGCTAAAGCTGTTGATAATGGGGGAAAAATACTTGGTTAATTAAATACTTAATTAACTAAAGAATGTTCATTTTGAATAATCAAACATAAATCTACATCTAACTTTAATCAGTGGTTAAATGAGGTAAAACATCTGTTAAAATCTTTAAAACTGGTAGAAGATAAAAATTTAGTTGTGTAAACGCTCATGTGGTCAAATGCATTCAAACAGCCACAAAAGGCCACCCACTCTCTGCCTACTGACCTAACACGTGACCGTTACAGGACATGTTGTGCATACTGCAGTATATCCAAACTGCATTACAACTAAAACTGGAGATGCCGTTTATATTATTTGCATCACCTTTCATTTCTACTCGCTCAGAAGACACACAACATTGTACAGTGATGAACAATTTTGGTCTCGTGATGCATTTAAACACGTGTTAATACCTGGTGAAAACAAGGGTGAAGATCTTTTGTCTAAAAACTGAAGAAAAGCTTAGTTTTAAAACAATTGGATAGACTAATTAAATGAATCTGAGGATAAGGTTCTGACTTCAACACCATTACGGGGAAAGTGCACCTATAAAGGTACCATCACATCAAGTTCTGATCATTTTACAAGGAAAAAACACAATAATTCCAATGACTACACTTTGTGTTTAAGTTGGTCAAACAAAATCTCCTATGACCAATAGAAAAAGGCTTGGGTTAAAAGTGACTTTTGAACCCATGCTACACTGGGCAGTTCTGGCTAGCCCTGTCAAAATAATCAATATATCAACTTATACATAGACATGTGCTCAATCATTTTTGATGATGCAATTTATAGTGCTCTCACTTATACAGTTAAAGTAAGAATTATTAGACCCCTTTGAAATGTTTTCTTTTTTTAAATACTTCCCAAATGATGTTTAACAGAGCAAGGAATTTTTCACAGTATGTCTGATAATATTTTTTCTTCTGGAGAAAGTCTTTTTTTTTATTTGGCTAGAATAAAAGCTGTTTTTAATTTTTTAACAGCCATTTTAAGGTCAAAATTATTAGCCCCTTTAAGCTATATATTTTTTTCGATAGTCTACAGAACAAACCATTGTTATACAATAATTTGTCTAATTACCCTAACCTGCCTAGTTAACCTAATTAACCTAGTTAAGCCTTTAAATGTCACTTTAAGCTGTATAGAAGTGTCTTGAAAAATATCAAGTAAAATATTATTTACTGTCATCATGGCAAAGATAAAATAAATCAGTTATTAGAAATGAGCTATTAAAACTATTATGTTTAGCTAAACAGAAATTGGGGAAAAAAATAAACAGGGACTAATCATTCAGGGGGGCTAATAATTCTAACTTCAACTGTAGATAAAAATTAATGACTCAACATTTGATGCGCATTAAAGCCATCTTACAATGAAATTTATGTTCTACATCTACATCACAGTTTATATTAGGACATTTCCTCTTTGAATATCAAATTGCAGAATTTATATAAAACCATAAGAATGAAAAGGTTTGGTCCCTTGAAAGTGTTTATGTCTATATGCATTATGAGGCTGTTGTGTGATATTTTATAATCAGTGACATAAAATGGTCTTTAAATGACAATATCATCACTTATCACATTTATTTCTGTGACAATATATCTCACAACAAACATAATTTATTATGACAGGCCTAATTCTGGCAACATTTTACTAATATTCTCAATGCACTTTTTGGTTAAAAACAAGACTGTGGTCTTTGAGAAATGAAGGAATGCCACAGATGGTGTTAGAATTATTGGAAGGAATGGTTTGACATGCTAATATGCGTTGAAAACTTCCAAAATACCAGTTCAAATTCATAATGCAAGCATTACAAGACAATACTATTGGTTACGTTTTGACAAAGTCACACTTTTAACTACATGTGCTTACTATATGAATAGGCAAAGAATGTGGATTAGTTTTAGGGTTAGTTGCATGTAATAATGCATAATTAAATATAATTATTACAGTAAGTACATATAGTAACAAGAGCACCTTAAAAAAAAAAGCACTACCCTGGACACGGAGTATGTTTACATAGACACCAATAATCAAATTTTAATATGATTAAGACAATACTTTGATTAAGAGTCTACCATGCAAACAGCAATTTTTGATTACCTTAATCTGACTAAAGTCATAATCGACCAGGGGTGTGATTCCGAAAACCATTGTTATCCAACTAAGGTTGCAAGCTCAGTCGTTACAAACATAGTTCATTGATTTGCCGTTTCCCAAATCCATCGTTCCAATAAACATTTACAAACTGTGTCGCAAACTTGTATGTTTGCAACTACACCTCTGGAGCTGTAGTTAGAATCATAGTTCCTGGCTGTGTTCAATTCTCAGTTATCCCCCCTATACCCTATTCATTTAGAACATTCTAACATTTA
>LR812541.1:33216566-33256566 GCA_903798195.1 Danio kyathit
AATTTGTTAAATGGTTTGTTAGTGCAAAATATAAATATGTATTTTCATAATTTATATTGGATTTGTTACATTTTTGTGTGTGAGTGAATCTAAGTATTGTGTGTGTGTGTGCGTGCGTGCGTGCGTGCGTGTTTAGTCATTGAACATCTTTACAAATAAAAAGATAATGATGCTACAATTTAAAGTCATTAATAATTTCTTAAATGGTTTGTTAGTGTGAAAATATAAATATGTACTTTAAATTCATGCAAAATATTTGAAAAAAAAATGACAACATGTCAACTAATTTGTAGGATTTTTTGTTTATTTTAAATTGAACTTTTTAAATGTTTTATTCAATATTTTTCTCTAACATAAATTTGGGTGTACTAATTTTGCACTGTCGTCATAAGTTATGCTCCAGATTTGGCTTCAGTACTGACTAATCTAATGTGTATGCACAAATATGATATTGTAAAGCTTCCTATAGAGAATATAAATTTAAATGAAAGATTTGTGAGAGGTAAACATGTATAGGTTGAGCACTTTGTTGATTGTGCACTTATAAATGAAGTGCACTTCTACTCTCTCTCTAAGTATGTGATTGTTTGACTCTTTAATGCAAACAATTAGACAGTTTTCCAGCTGCTATCAAAATGATAATAATTGTTGTTTATTACTGACATTTAGTTTTTACAGGTGAACTACCTGGTGAAGCAACCCTTGAAGCTTGAACATGAAGACAGTTGCATCAGAATGACATCTTTGGTGCCTACAGTTTAAAACAGAAACTAACAAGAAATCTGCGCTTTGTAACATCCTTAGACAATTTCTCTCACTACTATCGACCCTTTTGTATGTTTTTTTTTTTTTATTATTGCCTGTAATATACAATTAACTCAAGCCAAAAGTTTGCTAAATCCTTTGAACAATGCAGAAGGTGAAAGGCAGGTGAGACACTAAAATGTGACCTAGGAAGCTATTTTTAGTGGTTTTAAAGTTAGGCCCACATAATTTTAAACATGGTAAACAAACAATGCAGATAAATGTCCAATATTAGATTTTAATTTTAAAAGGTTTCTCTCCCTCTTTTATTATATTAAAGTTTATATAATGAATTACATTTAAAACATTTGTTAATCAGTTTTGCTGTTTAAAATATTGTTTATATGTATTTTTTTCTGCAAATCCAAATTATTTGAATAATTTAACAGTCATGGAATGTACTATGAGTGTGATTCACTACATTTAAAACATTTGTTAATCAGTTTTGCTGTTTAAAAATTTTTGTTTATGTATTTTTTTTTTTTTCTGCAAAAGCAAATTATTTAAATAATTTACCAGTCATGGAATATATTATTAGTGTGATTCACTACATTTGAAACATTTGCAAATTAATTGTGTACTTTGTCGTTTAAAATGTCTTATTTACAAATATATTGTTCTGCAAATGCATATTTTTAAAAGTAATTTACTAGTTATGGATGATATTTATATGAATATTATTTATCACACCTGAAACATGCATATATTTTTGTTTAAAATGTCTTATTTTTATAAATGTTGTCCAAATGCTAATTATTTTAAGAATTTACCAGTTATGAATTATATTTATTACACTTAATATATAAATATCAATTATGTTGTTTAAAATGTCATGTAATGTGTGTGTGTGTGTATATATTTATGTTTATATATATATATATATATATATATATATATATATATATATATATATATATATATATATATATATAATTCTTAGAATAATATATATTATATTTAAATAATTATATTAAATGAATAACTTTTGCAAATCAATATAGTATTTTTGTTGTTTAACTTTTGTTTTGTGTATGTATATATATATATATATATATATATATATATATATATATATATATATATATATTTTAAGAATTAGCCTGATATTGTGTGTAATTTATTACACTGTAAATGTTTGCAATTCAGTTTTGTTGTTTAAAATGTCTATTTTTAAAATGTACCAGTTATGGTTCATACTATCTGTGTTTTCTGAACAATAAACAATGAAAAAAGTTAATTCTTTGGTCTGATTATTTGTGTGTAAGCACGTTAATGCAGACATTTGAAGACTGTTTAGGGAACCTTCTGGGAACGTTGCGCTAACGTCCCGGGAACGTTCCGCAAACCAGCAGGGGACGTCCCGGGAACGTTCTGGGAACCTGCAGGGAACATCCCAGGAACATTCTGCAAACCGGCAGGGGACGTCACGGGAACGTTCCGCGAACCTGCAGGGAACCTCCTGGGAACATTCTGCAAACCGGCAGGGGACGTCAGGGGAACGTTCTGCGAACCTGCAGGGAACGTCCTACTGACGTCAAGAAAACTTTCCTGGCTAACCAACATGGAACGTTAGGGTGTTTGTTGTGGGGACGTTCCCAGAACGTTCTGAAAACCTTCAGGGAACGTTCCGAGAACGTCCTGGGAACGTTTTGTGTTTGCTGGGATACCGTTCTTTGTTATGAGCCGCAGATTCAGTTTAAACCAGTGTTTCTCAACTGGTGGGTCGCGACCCAAAAGTGGGTCGCGGGAACATTTTCAGTGGGTCGCGGAGTGTGTGGTCAAAAAAACAACAAAAGTTTCATTTTTTAACTTATTTTGCTTATACCGGACTTTTATTTTGAAATGCGCGCGCGACAACCGTACCGACTACTTCCCGATAAACATTATGATGATCCGTGGATGAGCAATCCCTTTGGAATCGACGTGGAAAGCGTCACGTTGCCGAGCAACAAAGAGAATCAGCTTGTGGAGCCGTCATGTGATAAGACGCTGAAAAAGAAATTCAGTGAAGTAAAGCCTCTCCCAGTTTTGGTGCCGCAAAGTGCTTTCTGAGTATTCGTCCCTTGCCATTCGTGCGATCAAATCCATCCTACCATTCAGCACTACGTATTTGTGTGAAAGTGGCTTCTCTTCCTTGGTGCAGCTTAAGTCAAAGCAAAGGAACAGGTTGGACATAGAGCACGATCTTCGGGTCTACCATCACCCCAGACTTTGAAACTCTTATCATGAGTAAAGCACATCCTCAGTTATCTCATTAGCTTCCCAAATTACTGTTAAGTGAAACAGATGTTTGTAATTGCTGTCATATTAGATGTAAAAATGGTTATGATTGTTTTAATAATTTTACTGTAATTTGCTAATTTGTTCTGTTCAACAGGATCAGTGTTAATGTTTTATTAACAGTTCAGTTTAGTTCATGGTAACTGAACCTTTTCTTACCCTTACTTTGTAATATTTCTATAATTTGATACATTTTGTTAAATGACAGCAATAAAATATTGTTTATTTGTAAATATTGGTGACTTGTGATTTATCTGTCACTATTTGTGTATGTTAACAAATAAATACAAATTAATTATAAATCCTAAAATTATATTATAGTTCCTAAAAGTTTGGGTCGCGGCTTGATGACCATGTAAAAATGTGGGTCCCATGGCCAAACCAGTTGAGAACCACTGGTTTAAACTTAGTAAAGCCGAGCTTCTTTGGCGATGATGTGTACAGTGTTACATTTAGCGGACATTTGCGCTGAACACGCAGTGAATGCAACGCATCGAGATTCGGGCACCTTCTCCGAAAACACTCGACTGATCTCGGCTGGCGCCCTTATAAGCTCCCTGTTATCTGACAGCGGGAAGCCTTGAGTGATTGACAGCTAATATGAACCAATATAGCGGCAGGGAAGTTTCAGCATGTTTTTAGAAAAAAATCGAAACAAGTCCCACTACAACCATTTTATGCAGTCGCACAAATGCTCCCAAATATATTATGAGGTCGCATAGATTAGATTTCGGCCGCATATGCGACCAAAATGGTCGCAATTTCGAGCCCTGCAACGCCTTAAACAACTATCGTCATGTAGGACTTTTTGCCGTGTTTTGCAACAGGATATTCCACACACACGACTGACACTATTCTCTGTACCTACTGAGTCAGTAAAGGACCACAGACACACACACAGACACACACACACACAGACACACGCACGCACGCGCACGCACGCACGCACACACACGCACACACCACAAAATGCAGAGATTTGTTTTCCATTCGCCATGTGGTATCAAATTTCACTAATGAAATGTTCCTGAGTGAAAGTGGAACTGCGGTTAAAGTCGCAAAATTTAAAATTAAACACCAAAATTACATGAAACTCCAGAGGAAACGTGGATAACGTGGTGCAATGACGTTAATCCATCTATGTGCTATACCATGTAAAACGGGTTGATGAAAGGAACATTCATAAAGCAACTCATGTAAACACCTTAACCATATTATTGTCTTATTCAGATTAAGGCAAATAGTTCGATTACTGATGTCCATGTAAACGTAGTCAGTGTTGATAATTTTCATAATGTAATTTAAAACTGCTTTATAAATATAAAAATCAACCAAGTCAGCCAAGGCTAAAGTTTCTAAAATGATTATACATTATGAAGTCACCTGGCATGAATTAACTACACTTGAGGTTAACAACAAACTTAGCCAGATTGTTTAAGAGATATTAATTGAGCAGCAGCTACCCTGGACATGGTTTGTGCCTTATGACAGAGCGCATCTCACTGCTGTATGTTCCAGAAAGAAGCTACAACAGAGAGCAGGACTGTGCTAGAACAGCTTTTTTCACGAAACTCTGAATAACCTGTGGTAGTAAACACAAGACAGTTGTTTCCCATGACAACACACGCCAGCTCAAAGCACATATCCAATCCCTCATTTACGCCCAGCAAGGCTCCGTGTTAATTAAGCATGGAAACATAAAGAGCCTGTAAATGATCAGTGAAACAAACAAAAAAAAAACAAGTAAAACTTTTGATCTCATGAAATGTGAAACACAAAAATTAATCTCTAAAAATCAAGCAAGCATCATCCACAACCTACTCAGATCAATTTGCAGGTGACATTAATGTTTTCTGGAATACAAGAACAGAAGTCTGACTGAATTTAAACAAGTACTACAGCTTATTTGTGAGAATTATAAAGTAAAAATGAAACTAAAAATAACCTGACCCACTGCTAACATGCCAGGCTTACAATAAGGAAATAAAAAGCAATAATATTATTGCACTGTGAAGGCAAAATAGAGTCTGTGTGGCCTGAGTTAAACCCTGTCCAAGCTGTGGCTATGCCACCTGAATGACTGTGCAATTTCTCCACAGCAAGATGCAACAGGCAGAAATCATTTACCTCCAGATCAACACTGATCAAAAATCTGATTACATCTCTAATGTACAAACAGCCAATGCACAGAGTATTAAAGCTGATCTCTAAATATTATTCCACTGATCATTTTAGCCTCATGTAAGTGAAGATTACAGTCAGTAAAGTGTAATTATAATCAAGCTACAATGGGACTACTGATACAGCTACTACAATGGGACTACAGTCCACCAGCCCTACAATTATAAAATATTCACCATTAATAATACTGAAAAAAATGAATTGGACGTTGCAGAGCTGCAAACTAGTCTTGAGGTGAAATGGCAAACTCATTGAACTGAAAGGCTGTACCTGAAAGTAAACAACCCACATTGGTCTTTTTAAAAAGAAGATAATGGAAATCCCCATCTTCAGGAAACAAGTCTATACCCATCTGATTCTGTGAAATATATAATATTAAATTTGAACGTTTGGGACCAATAGCATATTTTTTTACGTAAATTTGTTGTCAGAAATACTGTACAATCACTAAAAACTACAACAAATTACTATAATAAAAATATAAAGCATCATTAGCCTTCAGTGGCACATGTTCCATCAAAAATCTATTTAATACAGTGGTGAGCAAACTCGGTCCTGGAGGGCCGGTGTCCTGTAGAGTTTACCTCCAACCATAATCAAACACACCTGCCTATAGCTTTCTAGTGATCGGCTGTTTCTCAGTTCCAAGAATGCAGAGAACGGACTTTTGTTCTTGTGGAGACCGTTCTTGCCAAGTCACCTCAGAAGAACGAACTTGGGATACCGCGAGGACAGAGAACACATGCTGTGAGAAATGAGATGCTGCGTTCATCCTGATGGTCACATGACCTTCACGCATTTTTAATGGAAAATTATTTAAACATTACAGCATTCATACAACGATTTATTGTTTCTTCCCTTATGTATATATATATATATATATATATATATATATATATATATATATATATATATATATATATATATATATATATATATATATATAAAATATACACATATATATGTATATACATATACACATGTATATACATACATACATACACATATATATACCTTACAAATATACTTTGCACAATCCAAACAACACAGAGTTTAATATGAATTTTAGCAAATAAACACCCTTAATTTTCACCTAATTTTTCTTTCACCATCTCATTTAGGGAAACTCCTGAGATAAACAAGTTACATCTCTGAACTTTAATATTAAATCTATATAAAATGCTGCACTTCCCACCTCCTTTATTCAGCCACAATGACTTCTGGCACGTCTAGAGTGAGTTCGGTGCTCAAGTCTACATCGATGCATCTTTTTTTTTTTTTTTTTTTTAAATATTTTTTCGGGGTTTTCACCTTTATTGGATAGGACAGTGGAGAGAATTGACAGGAAAGTATGGAGAGCAGAAAGAGGGGAAAGATCGACATAGGACCCAAGGCGGAATCGAACTCGGGTCGCCCAACGCACTAACCACTAAACCACTGCCGCCATCGATGCATTCTTGATATTAAGAACACATGCGGGAACTTTCACGCATCCTCCATTCTTGCGGTCTTGAGTTTTGGAACTGAACTTTGGTGGTTAATGATTACGTTACACGAGAACACAAGGACGCAAGATCGCTAAAGAACGAATATTGAGAAACTGTCATCTTGAAGACACTGCTTAGCATGTTCAGGTGTGGTTGATTACTGTTGGAGCAAAACTCTGTACCCCTGATCTAATATGACGATTTGGTGTTCAAGAAACTTCTTTTCATTATTATATTCATATTCATTATTTTCATTACTTAAAAACACTTTTTTTTTTACTTTTTTTGTATACTTGTGTACTGAACAAAAATATGATGCACACAAAATGTGCAGGAATTTAATTGTCTTCATTTTAATCTATATTTATTATTAACTCCAAAACTGGACCTTTTAATGATTTTTGATGCAGAAATAAAACTAGACATTTATAGCACAGGAAACTTTGCGTTTTGTTACTTTCTAAAAGAAACCTTTGATTTGGGTTCATTTTATTAGAAAATTCAAACAATAAATGCTGTTATGATGTAATTTCTCTTTACCACTTATTCTAGCACAAAACACAAATGAATATCTCACGTTTCATGTAAACGCTAGAATATAAAATCCTCTTTACATGCACTTCTGAGTGGACATGTAACCTCTGTCCCTTTGGATCGATAAAACCTACACAGCACTTACCTGAGGCCCCCATAGGAGAGGTGGCAGGGGTGACATTTTGGGCATTTAGGCCGAGTGTGTGAGATGGAGCTGGTGGGACAGGCTGCGATGAGGCCCCGGAGGGCCCTGGCAAGGGTCCTGGGGGAGTCTCTCTCTGTGGGGATGTCAGAGGGGTGCTGAGGGGGGTGCTGGGCTGTGATGTCTGGCCTCCAGCTAACCGGGCCAACCGCCTTCTACGGATCTAAACAAGACACATTAATTACAACTTAATCTAATTACAGATCAGTAATGAGCAATAGTTTACAGTCTGCCCTCAACTGCTGTGAATGAGTAAAGCAAAGAGAGAACTTCTATGCTCTATTTCGATACCCTAAAATAACACAGTATTGAGGCAAAGAGTAGTAGTCCTGAAGCATCGTCATTATTTCCTGCAGTGAAGAAGCTTCACTACACTGTGGAGTGAGTCATTCAGGATGGAGAAGGTAAACTGAAGGCCTCGGCTTCTACAGCAAAAACTGTCAGTGAAATGGAAAGAACGTAAATCCATGACAGAGCGAATTAAAACTGCAAAGTAAAACCCTGCGTGAATCAAACAGCTATACATCTCAGTTCACAGACAAACTGCTTTCACAACTCATTTCACTTTTATATAGCTAATATGATATCCAAAATAGATTAAATGCAACTACGAGTTAAATTAGACACTCAATTCGAAAACGTACACAAGACTAACAACAATATTTAAAGTTAATGACTGACATGTCTTGATTAAACCTAAAATGGTTTAATTAGGCAATTTAATAATAAAATCTGAATGAATTGATTGGCGGTTTCACAATGAACGATACTATGATTTCAGATTTTAGTTTAAATTATTAGTTTAAATTTTGATTAACATTAAAACGGATTGATTATCATGATTTTGAAAAATCAGTCTGACACAGGCAAAGCATGTCATATTGTTCAAAAGGGTACATTTTCTCACTTCTAATAAAGATGAATCTTATTCAAAAGTAAAAGGGTGACATTAGGATAATGTACATTTATTGAACTCGAATCACTCACATTCATCAACAAAAAAAAAACTAAAAGTGATCATGAGATTGATGTTTAAAACATGTTTATTATCTTAATACTCAAGTCCTCTGATTCAATTTTTAAAATAACACATCTCAACAAGTTGCATTTAAATACAGTGAAAGAGCATGTATACTGTGATACAAGAGATACTGATTAGTTTTAATGAAAGAAAATGCACAGAACAAATTGTATTAATGCATATACACTGTTTTACTGGTGTTATTTTAATATGTACATTTGATTCTCTTATTTAAAGTACCATTCATTAAAATCTGCATTAAGTAAACTTTTACCAATTAGAAATCTATGTTAACAAACTAACATAAAGCTGCTAATTTTGTTTGTTTTGTTTTATTTGTTCATTTTTTAAGTGTGGGTATTAATTATTTTTCAACTCATGTTAACAAAACTGATAATAATGATAACCATGATCATTTTGGCCACAATAACTGTAATATAAAATGTTCATACTGTATTGTTACATCTCTAGTTTGACCTACATTATATAATGATTATTGTATTTAGCAATGCATCATTGTTGTTTAATAAATGCTTGTTTTTAGTTTATAGATACAAATAAAATCTGGATTAATGTGACTTGTTGGTCTTACAGGTCTCATAACATAGCTGGCACAAAAACGCATAAAAAAAACAGCACTCAAACGTAAACTGGTTAAGGATATTTCTGAACTGGGCTGAGTTTGGTCTTAATTTACAGCAGACCAACAAAACACAAAGCCCTGACTGTAAATACACACCAGTGTCAAACAGTAAGCAGTGTCACATAACAGTGTCCAAATGCTAAACTATGGTATTAAACTAGGTAAAATGAACTTACTACAACCGGCTGTCATAAAACATTACGTTTGTCTTCAAGTAAAACGAATGGTTTTAAGCTTTTTATAGAGGACCCCAGGATTATTACACTGACCTGACGCCTGACAAAAAAAAGCTTGTTGCGCATGATTTAGTTTCTAAACGAAATGTCATTTAACCAAACACGTACCATCGACAAAGCTCGATAACTGAAGGTTTAATTATGATTGTAAATTAAACTGCTCAAATATCTGGTCCAAAATTATTTTATTTCTTCGAACGACAGTCTTTCAGCCATTTTGGATTCCCAGTGAAGAAAAGCTTCACAAAAGAAATTTTAACTTGTCAATTGGTTAGCAACTGAAAACGATAAAGGTGGCATTCTAATTGTGAAAATAAAAAAATAATTACAAGGATGATCGAAGCTTGTGGTAGATCCAGTTTGGCAAATTCATGACTTGCTACCGGGCTGACTGGAAATAACCATATTCTCGTTTATTTCGCTTTTACAACGGCAAGTAAGTGGTCCGAAATGACGAGTTATAACCTAACCTCATATTTCTATACAAAAATTAATTAATCTGGACATGCTGAGCTGTTGATTAGCCTGTGTCCTGTTAGCTTATCCTATCATTACAGCGATTGAAAAGGGTGACAATGACAAGCCAATAAGCCTTTAATATAGCACAAAAACTTAACAGTCATGCCATCGTATGGTCAGTTTCGACTGTAAATACACTAAACTGTCTGAAAATAGCCTTACCTCTTCAGGACTGAGCTGCTCCATTGCCTTTCTTTTAATTTTCAGCTTAATTATGTTGCTAGCCAGTCAGCTAGCTTCCTTATAAACACCAAAAGTGCATAGTATGAACCATAAAACAAATATCAGTGAGCTGTGATTGTCTAATTCAAATCTTTATATTAAAACATCAACACGCGTGGTTGCTTTTTCTCCGATCGCGAAGCGTTATCTTCGGTTTCTGTTAAGAATGAAACAAACACAAAAGTATTATTCGTCAAAACACCGACGCGGCCATTTTGGATCTGGGGTCACGTGACGCGAGATCGACACATTTCAGGCTGCGGCAGTTCAGGAAACTGATTTCACCGCTGAGGCGACCCCAAGAGACTTGTTTTTCTCAAAACTAGTCTAATTAGGTTAAATACATGACGACGCATATATGCCGTAGGGATATTTAAATAGCTTGACAGCAATTGTATGACATCAATTCTGTTCACAATTGAACCAATAAAAATCAACAAATCCGCTATTGTAACATTCGGATTTGCCAGCTGTATTAAGTAGTTTTTTAAGCAAATTCCTCTATTTTTGGTCACTTTTATTTTATTTTATTTTTTTACATTTTATTATTATTTATTTGTAAAGATTATTGGTTATTCTCATGATAAAGATGCCAGAAACCATTCATAAAATATTTTAAACAATTAAATGTTATTTGAATTGACAAGACCTTTGTCTTGAAGTTTGACCTTTGAAGTATAGTTTTAATTTACCTTGAATTACATAAAAGTAAATATATAAATACATTTTAAACAATCACATCATAGAAAAAAAGCTAATCAGGATTGCCTGATATGTAGTGTAGCTAAATTCTAACTTGCCTCAAGTATTATTGCTATTATTTCTTTCCTAATGATTGACTCTATGTAACTTTGTAGTTGTTTTAAAAGGAATGTGTTTATATGTTAAAGGAAGCTTTAAGTTAATATCTTCATTGTGCCAAAAAATGTAAACCTAGCCAAAATTATATAGAGCTATTACTATAATTTTGGATTATTAAAATGCTTATAATAATACGATTAATATTTATTATTACTATAATTAATAATAGCAATAACAATAACTTATTATTAGTAATAGTATTATTTGTTGACAGCAAAGGCTCCTTATGACAACGACATTGCAAACCAGTAGGCTGTTGGTTCATAAAAAACACAAAGTATATTATTACTTGTTTCAAAATTTATTGCACAATAATAGGCTTTCAAACAATACAATTAAAAAAAAAGATTTCAGGTAATCAAATCAACAACATGTATATTTAGGCATCACAGACTATGTTTAAACCAAAAGTAAAGCTTAACAAACAATAAACAAAAATTGTCTTACAAAATGCATACTCAAAAGATGCTTGTTCTTTAATTAGACATATCCTGGTGAAAGAATAACTCTAAATGTTTGTAACTGCGGCTCTTGTATTACATGTAAACATGATTAGGCAATAGTGGCACAACTTCTGTCAACATGCAGTGTTTCCTCGGAGCAAACCACTGTTGACGTGAGTCTGTTTGTTCTTGGTCTTATAGCGCCCTCTAACGGAAAAGCGCTACAAATCCTGCTCCTGGACATTCAGCCTCAGTCTGCAGGCCGCCGCTCACTGCTTTAAATCAATTAGTCAGGTTTTGAGGCACAAGTTGAAACTTTTAATTCTCCTCCTCGCCCCATATTCCTCTGACTTTGAAGCGTAAACTTTGTTCACACCAGTGCACTTTTTAAAGCATCTGCAGAAGCAGGGCCTCACACAACCCGCTTGAACACTTGCTTGCAGACTTGATCTTCACAGTGCAACTCCTGTTAAAGGTTGACAAGGTGTAATTATTAGTGTGATAATTCATAAAATCAATTTATTAATGTTTACAGAGCCAGATGCTTCCTCCCACACTTACCAAATGGAGTTTGTCATCCTCAATCCAGTGTGCCCAGCCTCTGTTCTTCTTCTCACCCTTCTGAACACACACCAGCTTGTTCCCCTCCCATGACACCACAGACTAGAAAAACAGATTTGTGTTTAATTTCAAACTAGTGCATGCCTAATGTTGTACTCTGAGCAAATATTTGTGAATGTCATGAATTTCTAGATCAGGGGTGCCCAAACTTTTTCTTATAAAGGGTCAAAAACCAAACTTGATTGAGAGCTGTGGGCCAAAGTTAAATATTCCAAATCATTGCATTCAATTTGCCATGGGTAATTTCCTAGTTTATTTGCTAATATTTTAAAATGACTAGAAAACGCTGCTTTAAACATATTAATTATTGATTCAGTGTAATTTTTAACGTTTTTATAATGAACTTATTACAGTAAAAACATAAACAACTCCATTTATAACACAATAGAGTTCAATGCTGAATACACTAGTCGAGCTGCTCCTGCCTTTACCTTGATTTGCTCACCGATGTCTTCTGCATTGTCCTCTATCCTTTAACTGATAGTATTTCCATTTTAAAAGTCTGATTCATTTACAACATTTAATTGAAACACAACATTCAATTAAACAAAGAACCTAAAGGTTACACTAAATTTGAAATGACGATTCACCCCAACCTACTCCACATGACTCTCCCTCTTGTTTCAGATGGGATGGTGGGCCAAACTAAAGATTACCATGAACCAACTTTGGCCCGCTGGCCCTACTATAGGCACCTCTAATCTAGATCATGAGGACACTTCTCTAATTATGCTGTAGTATAGTTAGTAGTAATTATGAATGCACAGTCACACACATACACACATATACAGTATATATATATATATATATATATATATATATATATATATATATATATATATATATATATATATATATAATATATATATATATATATATATATATATATATATATATATATATATATATATATATATATATATATATATATATATACACATTTAACACATACAGTTGAAGTCAGACTTATTAACCCCCTTGTTTAATTTTTTTCCCCAATTTCTGTTTAACGGAGAGAAGATTTTTTTTCAACACATTTCTAAAGATGATAGTTTTAATAACTCATTTCTAATAACTGATTTATTTTATCTTTGCCATGATGACAGTAAATAATATTTTACTAGATATTTTTCAAGACACTTCAATACAGCTTAAAGTGATATTTAAAGGCTTAACTAGGTTAATTAGGTTAACTAGGCAGGTTAGGGGAATTAGGCAAGTTATTGTATAATGATGGTTTGTTCTGTAGACTATCAAAAAAATTAGCTTAAAGGGGCTAATAATTTGTCCCTAAAATGGTTTTTAAAAAATTAATAACTGCTTCTATTTTAGCCTAAATAAAACAAATAATACTTTTTCCAAAAGAAAAAATATTATCAGACATACTGTGAAAATTTCCTTGCTCTGTTAAACATCATTTAGGAAATATAAAAAAAAAAAAAAAAAAAAAAAAAAATATATATATATATATATATATATATATATATATATATATATATATATATATATATATATATATATATATATATATATATATATATATATTTTTTTTTTTTTTGCATTAAGTCATTTGCATATTTATAGATAAAACATTGTAATACCTTGCAGTGTCTGTCATCCAGTCCCTTGGTGAACTCTTGAAACTCCTCATTGACTCTGAATGAGAAAGTGTAGTTTTTGATGGTGCTGAGAGTCTTGACCACATATCGATCCCCGACCTGCTCAATCACTTTCCGCTGTTTTAGCTTTAAGGCGATCTTGCGGGTGTACAGGCCGATCCCTGTGAGAAGACAAAGTTTAGGCCATATTACTGCATGAACTATGTATACAACTGCAAATATACAGTACAAACAAAACTACTTATTCATTCATTCATTTTACTTCGGCTTAGTCCCTTTATTAATCAAGGGTCGCCACAGTGGAATGAACCGCTAACTTATCCAGCATATGTTTTACACAGCGGATACCCTTCCAGCTGCAACCCAGTACTGGGAAACACACTCATTCATAATATAATATAATATAATATAATATAATATAATATAATATAATATAATATAATAGAATAGAATAGAATAGAATAGAATAGAATAGAATAGAATAGAATATAACAAACAATCTTCCATGTCACCAGGAAAAATAATAATAATATCTTACCTAAAGCAATCATGTATCCTTCAAAGTTGGCATTGCTGACCATGTCCCATGTTCCACAGAAGGTCACAGGCATTTTATTAGTCGTCTACAAACTGTCCCAGTAGAAAACAGTGCAAACAATGACAGACCGAGGATTTCGTGCCTCTTAAATTTGCTGTGAACAGAGTGGGCGGGGCGTCGGGTTCTAATTTGCATATCGTCAATTCTTTTCATCTTCAACTCTACCTCATGACGACTTACGTAAGCATAAATGTGTCAGGCAGGTGTGTGTGTGTGTGTGTGTGTGTGTGTGTGTGTGTGTGTGTGTGTGTGTGTGTGTGTGTGTGTGTGTGTGTGTGTGTGTGTGTGCAAAATAGCTGGCTAAAACTCACATGTGAACACCACAGTAGCCGTTTAAACTTTGGTTATGTAAAATGCTACGCTTGACGTGTTGGAATGGTGCAGTTTGTCCTTTACTAAAGTCACAAAAAACGTTTACGGTCGACTTTATTTTCTTTACTTCGCTTGCATGCCCTACATTTTTCAGGTCTTCCTTGTATGTTGTACGAAGGTAAAAAAAAATCCAATGGTTGTGAAATTATTCCACATACGACATCCTCGTCACATGAGTGCCACAAAACAAAACATTATCACGTCAACTTACTGTGAATTTCCTAAAGGAAGATGATAAACGTAGACACCGAAACTTACTATTTTGATCATGTGAGGATGAGTAGGTGTTTATTGATATTTAATCATGTGGCGATATTAGGAGATATAGGCTCAATCTATTTTAATGTGGACTATTACTGTGGATAATCTCTTTAAACGGAAGACCTTTTTTATAAAACACAAACAATCTGATTTGATTACAATGCACTGATTACACACAGGACTAAAGGTTTGAACTTTAAATCAGAGGCGGAATAGACATTTTAAAAGTGGGGGGGACAGCTGTATTAAATCCAAAATTTTTTATTCTTAATCACCTGTTTCTAAATGGTCTGTCTCTAAAAGTGAGGGGGACATATCCCCCCACCCACCCCCCACCCCCCGGTAGCTACACCCCTGCTTTAAATATACCACCTGCTAAAAAGTTTATATTATATGCAAATACATTTAGTTAAGGAGAAAAACACAATGAAAGACCAGTTAATTTTGTCAATGAATGAGGAAAAAAATTAAGGAATGAAAAAACTTCTTTCAGTCACATTAGTTTTGCTTGTAGGGGAAACACTGGGGAAGTCTTTTTTATTATTAACATTTACTATTTTTAAATCTTTCCAGGTCACGAGTGCCTGAGGAAAATGTAGATGAGTCAGATACTGTATGTTTATTTTAAGTGTGACCTCAGAAAGCAAATTGCAACTAGTTTCTATCGTAAACATGCAATGCCTGGGTTTTCCCACTTTTCTGCAGTATGGTGTAACAGAGTTCGTATATTTGCACTGGGTTAAAAACAGGTTGTACAAGTACAAAGAAAAGAGCCCTTTGAATAGCTGTTCTTCACATGTCAAGATGGCAAATGGTGAGAACATAAAGATAAAATATGATATCTGATGTGTAAATGCTTAGAGCAAATGTTCTCACTTGTCAAATAAATGTCACTAAGCAAGTGTGGCATTACTATATCTTAAATTCTAGAGCAACCTATTGACCTGTAACACTTATGTAAGCATTTTCTGTTGTTTATTATAGAGAAAAGGAACATTATTCAGTTTTTATTCCTTTATTGGCACAGAAACAGAATACTTATCATTCTAAACATTTACTTTAAAGCATGTATAGGCTTTTATTGTTTATGAAGTCCTTTTTATTTTATAGATATAGTTATAGATCAGAGATGCCCAAACTGGAGTCCGCGGGCCAAAGTTGGCCTATACTGTAGTAACCTTTCATTTGGCCCGTCATCCCATCTGAGAAGAGAGGAAGAATGATGGGGATGGTTTAGAGATTGTCATTTCCAATCTAATGTAACCTTTTGTTTATTGTTAAAAGCTAACTGACATTAAAAGTTTCAATTAAATATTGTAAATTAATCAGATTTAGTTTAAATGTACATGCTGTCACCTGATGGATAGAGGACAATGCAGAGACTTTAATGAGTAAATCAAGGCAAAGGCGGATTCTGCTTGACTAGTGTATTCAGTATTGAACTCCACTGTTCACTGTTATGATTTTATTGCAATAAGTTATCATTTTAAAAGTTATACTGCGATAGTTAACACGATTTAATGTTGTTGTTGTCGTTTTTTATTTAAAAATAAATTACCCATAGCAACTTTAATGAAATATAGTTACGCTATATTTATATATGATGTATTTACCTTCGGCCTACGGCTCATAATGACATTTGGTTTTTGGCTCTCAATACAAAAAAGTTTGGGCACCCCTGTTTATAGATAAATAAAAAAAAGTGCAAAAGATAATGCTGAAAGATTTTATAATTTATTAGCACCCATGACAAAGCATTTATTGTTATAAGTACAGTGAAATAATATGTAAGCACCAATTATCTCTTTGCATTATCTCTTTTTTATAAAGTGTACACATGTATTATAATGACGATAAGCTAATTATTATTATTATTATAAAGCATTTACTATTATGCATATTTGTATTGAAATAAAATATAGTCGGTTGCCACACTTTCCTGAACAGCAGATTCAAGGACTTTTTAAAGCACGATTAATTTTAAATCAAGCACACAGCAAAAAAATCAGTGTACATTTAACTCAATTTGAGTTGAACTTAACACTGCTTGGGTGTACATATGACTCCCTCCATTTTAGAGTTAAAATAACACTTTCTAAGGTGTGAAATTTGTACATTACTCTCAGAGTTCATTTCAACACAGTAAGAGTTTATTCTTACATCGAACTGGAGTGTGTGTTACCCTTCAAAGTCTTAATATATTACCTTTTTTTCCTATATTATCAATTGGTCTGCGTGACAGATAACAGTGATCAAATATGTTGAAAATAGTTTTCATTTATTAAATGTTCATTATTATTTTCAGAAATCATTTCAATACATTCAACTCTTTGCATTTTAAAATGCAACAAGACATGTTTCAAGTTTAAGTAAAACATAATGGTTTGATCACTGTTTGTCTGAAAGAACCTGTTTGAGTAAAAAAAACTGGACTTCTCATCACTAGTGGGAAATACACTGCATATTGGGTTAAAGGTTTAACACTGAAAAAAACCCTCTTAAATATACGCTCTTTCACACTCGTGGATTAAAATGTACTCCAGTTTTACCACTGAACAACACCAAAAAAATCACACTGTATATTTAACACTGGAAGTTTGCTGCGGCTTAGTCCCTTTCTTAATCCGGGGTCGCCACAGCGGAATGAACCACCAACTTATCCAGCACGTTTTTACGCAGCGGATGCCCTTCCAACCGCAACCCATCACTGGGAAGACTGCCAGGTCATATTTAGCATAAATTTAATTTTTCTTTAAACTGACTTGAGTAAAAGTTAACCTTTCACATGAAATTCACAAAGAAAAGTGTATATTTGAATGTTTTAACACCCTGGAATAATAATAATATAAAATGTCAACAAACTCTCCTTTTGCCTTTCTAAAATGGGTGTTTAAGCGTTTTATTTAGCCCACATCAGTGTTAAAAACAGTAAATGTACACTTGGATTTTAACACTATAACATTACAGGGGCCTACACCAGAAATTCAACACCTCATAATTTGCTGTGCACCTTTGCAATTCATACCCCAGCATACATGTATGTAGCGCCATGAAAGTCCTTACTGTACTTAACATTTAACTTACACTTAATATTAACATTAAAAAGAGTCAATTATAAAAATGTTGATATAACATTTTAATTTTAAATAGGGCAACACGGTGGCTCAGTGGTTAAAACTGTCGCCTCACAGCAAGAAGGTCGCTGGTTCGAGCCCCGGCTGGGCCAGTTGGCATTTCTGTGTGTAGTTTGCATGTTCTCCCCATGTTCGCGTTGGTTTCCTCGGGGTGCTCCGGTTTCCCCCACAGTCCAAATAGTAAATAAATTCATTTCATTTCCTTTCAGCTTAGTTTCTTTATTCATCAGTGGTTGCCACATTGGAATGAACCACCAATTATCCAGCATATGTTTTACACAGCGGATGCCCTTGTAGCTGCAACACAGTTCTGGGAAACACCCATACACTCTCACATTCACACACACACTCATACAATACGGCCAATTTAGTTTATTCAGTCCAGTTTCCCCCACAGTCCAAAGACATGCGCTATAGGTGAACTGAATAAACTAAATTGGCTGTAGTGTATCAGTGTGTGTGTGTGTGTGTGTGTGTGTGTGTGTGAATGTGAAAGTGTATGGGTGTTTCCCAGAACTGTGCTGCAGCTAGAAGGGCATCCGCTGTGTAAAACATATGCTGGATAAGTTGGCAGTTCATTCCACTGTGGCAACCCCTGATGAATAAATAGATTAAGCCAAAGGAAAATGAAATGAAATTAATATATTTTAAAAAGTCAGGTTCAAATAACTTTAATACAAATTTGTTGAATTAAATACTGGTGATATTCAAATGCCGTTTCTGAAATATGGATAAAATGTGCATTATTTCAAATGTAATTCAAGCACTTTCAAGGATCTATGTTTGTTTTTATGTTCCAGGTCGTGAATCCATATATCTGAAATTCATGTACTTTCAACAAGCATGGGAACCCTGATTATACAATGACTGAATGACAACAAACAGGTCCTTCATTTATAAGAACTTATATGGCAGAGCATGTTTCTAAATAGCAAAATACCTTTTTATACACTCAGGATAAGCAGAACATTAAAAATAAAATTATAATAATAAAACAATCTAAACTCTCTTTTAGAGACTTATACAAACACTCGCTGCTACAAAGAATCAATAAAAAATGCACCCATTAATGAAAAATAAAGCTCAACTTGACTTTTAAACCATTTCCAGTTTAATAATACACTGTAAACAATGCTGGGTTCCACACAATTCCTTCATGTTATCCCAACACAAATCGATTAAGTTACCTTAATTTTTTAAATTGTTAAATTTAAGTACACTGAAAAAAAATGATTCATTGGATTTACAAAATTTTTTAAGCTAAGTGGTTGTAAACAATTTACACAGGCTGAATTTAAACAGCAGCATGGCGGCTCAGTGGTTAGCACTGTCGTCTTACAGCAAGAAGGTCGCTGGTTCAAGCCCCAACTGAACCAGTTGGCATTTCTGTGTGGAGTTTGCATGTTCTCCCCGTGTTCCTGAGAGTTTCCTCTGGGTACTCTGGTTTCCCCCACAGTTCAAAAGCAGGTAAATTAGATTAACTAAATTGGCCATAATGTATGAGTGTGTGTGAATGTGAGTGTATGGGTGTTTCCCAGTACTGGGTTACGGCTGAAAGGGAATCCGCTGCGTAAAACAAATATGCCGGAATATGGCGGTTCATTGCACTGTGGTGACCCCTAAATCAGAGACTAAGCCAAAAAGAAATGAATGAAGCAAATGAATTTAAACAAATTTTAAAATATGAAATTTAATAACGTTCAACTTAATTTGTTTGTATAAATTCAGCCATTATATATTTTTTGCAACCACTTACCTTAAAAACATTGAGTAAACCCAATGAATCATTGTTTTCAGTGTAGATTGAACATACAAAAATTAAGTTGTCTCCCAAAAACTCAAGAATTGTGTTGATTCAGCTCATTTTAAATAAATAGTTTGAACAAGCAGCAAAAATCTTTTTGAGTGTAAACTATGATGAAACTATATTTATGAACGTATCAATCTCTTTATTAAAAAAACCTTAGCACATTGAAATCCCAAAACCATTTCACAGCACTTATCATGTATTATTTACTCATTCCGACCAAAATCGTTCAAGGAAGCGAAACGGACTATCTTCTGTGTAACATTCTCCTGTCAAAGTTCCCGAAGCAGCTCTACTCAGTGTTGGTGTATCTCTGCAGAGGAGCGAGGATTACACCTGCGTTCTTCTGTTCGCTCTCAGCACTGTACAGACTGTGATCCTGAATGTAGCGGACCACCGAGTCAGGCAGCAGGTAGCGCACACTTTGACCCCTGCGCAGGGCACGACGCACATGTGTGGCCGAGATCTCATTGGTCACCCATTCTCGAACCACACTGATGTTCTTCCGATGTTTGTACAGGACGTCCGACTGGTTGATGAACTTCTCTGCATCGCTGCCACATCTGGTGATGCAGGTCACACCATAGCAGCCCACGATCTCCTCAATGTCTTCAGGCTTCCAGAGGTTCGGGACACCAAACGACTCCAGCACATCAGCACCGCACAGCAGATTCAGATGAGGGTGGTCTATGATAGATATTTAGGACAATACTACAACTTTTTGACTCGTCTTTGACAGGGATTGAGAGAAAATCATTAATCATTTGAAATATATGTCCTTTCTAGGAGGCTGAGAGGCTACTACAGTGTTTTAATTACAGTATGGTTAGGCTTTAAATGGAAAATACTGTTCTTGTTGCTTTGATTATAATAATAATAATTATTAATATAATAATAATTTCTTACAATTATGTAGCACTTTTCTAGACACTCAAAGCGCTTTACACATTGGGGGGGAATCTCCTCATCCACCACCAGTGTGCAGCATCCACCTGGATGAGGCGACGGCAGCCATATTGAACCAAACCGCACACCAGCTGATTGGTGAAGAGGAGACAGAGTGATGAAGCCAATTATGATATGGGGATTGTTAGGAGGCCATGATGGACAGAGGCCAGTGGGCAAATTTGGCCAGAATGCCGGAGTTAAACCCCTACTCTTTTTTGAAGGACATCCTGGGATTTTTTAATGACCACAGATTTTCAGGACCTCGGTTTAACATCTCATCCGAAAGATGGCACTCACTGAGCAGTATAGAGTCCCCATTAATATACTGGGGTGTTAGGACCATGCAGACCGCAGGTTGAGCACACCCCTAACAAACACCACTTCCGGCAGCAACCTAGATTTCCCATGTGGTCCCCAATGCAGGTACTGACCGGGCGCAGCTTAAGTGGGCAACCATGTGAGAGTTGCAGAGAGCTAGCTGCCGACGATTAGTTTTATTGTCCTTGTTTGAAGGTTGCTTCATGTAAGCATCTGCTTATCTTATCTATATGTTGCACTACTGTTCAAAAGTTTGGGGTCACTGAGATAAAAAGAAAATAATATTACATTTATTAAGCAAGGATATATTAATTAAATCAAAATTAACAGTGAAGACATTTATATTAAGGTTACATTTTTTTTTTTCTTCACTTTCGTCAATTGGTGAAGTTTGTTCCTTGTCACTGGCTTGCTTAATTTGGCACTTGTGAGCTGTGCATCGATGGATTTGCTCTTCAGTGTTCGAACCTTCAGCAGTGAAAATTAAACCACACTGAACTAAACTAAACTTTAACTTTGAAAACTGGACTGAAGCAGTTTCAATTTACTAGATCTTCTATGTTAAGCTGCTTTGACACAATCTACATTGTAAAAACTTTCTTTTAATTAGTATAAATCTTACCAATGCATATTCAACTTTAATTATTCAGTGTTATGTGAAAGTTTCAGAACCCCTTGGAGAACCTGTTAAAATGTTAAATCATTATTTACAAAATAAGAGGTCATACAATATATTATATTATATTTTTTTTTATTTTGTACTGTCTAGAATACGATATTATACATAAAAGATGTTTACAAATAGTCCAAAAAAATTGAAAATAGTTTTCAATTGTAATTGTTAAAAATACCTACTGCAAATGTTTGGTTCTTAATCCTGTGTGTGGTTACCTGGATGATCTGAACCTGTTTTAACACATTTTAATCTGTTTTTAATCACTTTTATTATTTGTTTTTATTTTTATACTTGTCTGTTTATGTAAAGCACTTTGAATTACCACTGTACATGAATTGTGCTATATAAATAAACTTGCCTTGAATTGCCTTGCCTTACAAACTGCCTGGTGTTCTTCAATTTTCCAGCATCTTTTGTATATTAAAACCCTTTTAGCAGTGACTTCACACTACCTGACAAAAGCCTTGATGTCGATCTCAATTGTAAAAGCAACAAATAATAACTTGACTTCTAGTTATTATTATAGGAAAAGTGGCAGAAGGTAGATTTTTCTGATGAATCATCTGTTGAGCTGCATCCCAATCATCACAAATACTGCAGAAGAACTATTGGAACCTGCATGGATCCAAGATTCTCACAAAAATCAGTCACAGTTTAGCAAAGGAAAAATCATGGTTTGGGGTTACATTCAGTATGGGGGCGTACAAGAGATCTGGACAGTGGATGGCAACACCAACAACCTGAGGTATCAAGACATTTGTGCTGCCCATTACATCACAAAACACAGGAGAGGGCAAACTCTTCAGACGTATAGCGCTCCTCCTCATACTTTAGCCTCCACATCCAAGTTCCTGTCCTAATTATATAATTTAAAATCAACACATGATCATATTTTATTTTGGTAAAATAAGCGTAATCTAGAGGCCTTTGCCTTTCATATAAGCCACTTCTGATACCAAATGATCAACTAGAAGTCAAGTTAATATTTGTTGTTCCTAAAACTTGGATAGGCGACAAGACTTTAACAGGTAGTGTATGATTGTGGCATACAACTTTTCTTTACGAAGAAGTAACAGAATATAATTAATAAAATTAACCTTGACCTCTCACCCCTAATGCATCATGTTTCCTTCTGGAGCTAACCTTTTTTTAAATAGTTGTGTGGTGGAAAATTAAATTGTACAGATCTTAAATGCTTTTAAAATATTGTGTAAGTATTTTTTTCATCTTAAGATATGGTTTGGGATATGGATAAGATCTCTGAGTGACAGAGTTTGTGCAGATCCTTAATTTAAGTTTTGGAAAGAGAGCTGAGAACTTGTCAAGTATTAGGGGCCCTAGCATGAGAGATGTGATATATTAGAATATTTTTTTGTAAATTTCCTTGTTTTGAGTGGAAAAGTATGGCAGTCCTGTGAGGTAACCTTGAATATTAGAGAAAACAGATATAGCTATGATATAGCTGTGTTACGGTATGGCTGTCTGACCTTCTCTTTGAAGAGAATAAAATCATCTTTAAATATAATTGGACATGATTGTCTCTTATTCAGTGACAGATTTTTTTTTCATTGCCACAACAGTTTCAGAGTTTCAGGAAACCACAGAGTGTTAAAAGCCCTTTTTATTATATTTGGTTTATTTGATTGCCTAAAGTTTTCTTAGGGTGTGTGCACACTGACCCTTTTAAAAAACCAAGGGTTCCCAAACATTTGCAGGGGGGTTAATTGATTTTTCCTCTTTGTAATTTTTTATTTAATGTTTCCATAACAGATCATTTTGGGCTACTCATTTTTGGAGTGTTATAGTAAGTTATTTTGTTTAGCTCCAGATTTGGCTTCAGTGCTGACTAATCTAATGTACATGCACAAAAATAATATTGTAGCATCCTATATTTAATATGCAATATATTATAAAATAGTATACAATACATCTAATAATAATGAATCAAATGTGAATTCCTTTTTAGCTGGGGCCAATTATTGCAGTGAAGACTGGTGCTCACTGCAGAACAAAAAAACAAGTCCAAAAAAACATTTGACCTATTTCACTTCATTGTGAAAGGAAGTTGTTTTGATTCTCAGTTCTTAGACCTCTTTTGTTCCAAATCCAGAGGAATGCTGTCAGACAGTGCTGAGAGGTGCAATACTGTGAACACGCATAAAAATCTCGCTGCACCTTGTTTCTCTACTGTCCTTAGGGCACATCAGCCATTCATTTTATTGGCTGTCTTCCGCTATTCTGACAAAGCGACATTTCGAAAGTAAACATATTTAAGTCCATTGGTCTTTTGTATGAAGGATAGTTTACTATACCTGCTTTTGAGTTCATACAAGAAGGGCTCTTTTTCTCCATCTTTCTCCTCTTCCTATACTTCCCAGTATCCACATCATCACCGTTGGTCTTATTCTCGCTGGAAAGAACTTCTGCATGATGATGCCTAACAAAAAAGACCCACAATAATCAGATTTAAGGCAAGACACTGCAGGTGAACATGGATATAATTAACATATATATATATATATATATATATATATATAATACCATAATTGCACAGATGATTGATTACATTAAGAATTGTTAACTTGGCAAAAATATTTAGATATTAGCATACATTAAAAAAAATAAAAAAAGAATTCTAAACACTGGATGAAGTCAGGAGCAAAGTTCTTGTTTATTTTGCCATATTACAGTAAAATATTTTTGCAGATGGTATTTTGAGCATCTACATCACCTTATTATACAAAAAATTCTGCAAACAATTATTTTTACTAAATTAATCTGTAAATTAATCAAGCAAACTAATTATGAATGTTTACCTTTGTAAAAATCATCAAAATGTGTAAATGAATAAAACGGAAAGTTAATAATTTTGAGAAAACTGCAAGTTAATAGGGTGAAACTTATGTAACATATTTACCACCATGCTTCCAGAATCGATTGATTAAAATCTAGGCTTTTAAAATGTTGTGTTTATATATGCAAATGAGATATTCATTAAATATGCACTAATTAGCATTCATTTAGCAACATTAAAAAATGAATACTGGATGAAGTCAGGTTCAAACTTGTTTCATTTATTTGACATATTACAGTCAAAAGATTTTTACATGCAAAGGGTATTTGTAGAACCTTTATCACTACAATTCAGAAAATACTGCAAACAGACAGATTTTTAAAAAAGTGTCACTTATTTTTGTAGAATAAAAATTAATCAAGCAAACTATTTATGAATATACAGTATACAATTGTAAAGAAATGAATGAATTTGAATAAATAAATTAATATGATCATGAATAAAACTTCAAAGTTAGCTGATTTCATTCTTGACTTTAAAATTAGGCATTAAATTTTAATTATACATACAAAAATTGTGCAATAAATAATAATAATAATAATAATAATAAATAAGTGCAATAAAAGAATCACTTAGAAGTTTCAGATCTTTTCTTTCTATTAGACTCAAAAAACACTTGAAATAAAGAAATAAAAAAGCCAAAAAGTGCAAAACTGGTAGGTGCATGAAAACAGTGTTTTTGCTTGCAGTGTCTTATTTTAATATCAACATCATTTTGACGCAGTAGCATATCAAAGATGACGTCCAACCACACAAGTTAACACATTATCAGATGGGACACTGAACTCATGCAAAGACACAAAGCACAACAATAGATGCAAAACCCGAAGGGTGTGACGAATTTATCTTTCCCTTCAACCAAAGTGAAATGTTCTGATCTGAAAGCACATGATCTGAAGAGATTCTCACCGAACAACTTTGGCCGTCTCCAACCACTCGAGCTGCTGACTTTCCCAGTCATCCACCGTGATCCATTCAGAGCTCTCCGTGGCCAGTCTAGCCATCTCCAAGCGATGACAGGCTTCAATCAGGCCTTTCTTTTTATAGCCATCTCCAACTGGAGAGATTATGCCTTTGACCACTTTGTATCTTCCTGAGACAGCAAGAAATATGAAGTTATGCATGTTAAATATGCAGGTTTTAATTGATAACAAAAGCAAGCATATATTCACAGATATACCAGTGTCCTCAAGGTGATCGCGAGCCAGTTCGAACATACGCAGATGCATGTTTGTGATTGGGTTGAAGGAGCCACATGCCAGCAGAACCAGCTTGATTTTCTCTTGTGACGCCATCGATCATGAGAAAGATGCTGTCTGGATAGAAGATGAAATAAATCAAGACAATAAAGGTGCAATTAAGCAGTTTATTTTTGAAGACTGGAATTTGTTGCATAGACTTAAAAAGGACAGAAAGTAATTGTTATTGATCAAATGTAGTATGGTCACATGCTCCTTTATATGTTTGAATAAATATACTGGTCAGAATACGTTTTTAATTTTAATTTAGCATAGACACATGAATTTTACACTGCTATACTGAATGGATATAAAACATTATTTCTTCAATATTTACTCATTTTCACAGATGTTATTATTTAAATTATATCAGCAGACACTTTCCAGGCATGTAAATTTGTTTTTGTAAATTTATGTGATTATATACAGTTGAAGTCAGAATTATTAACCCCCCTTTGATTTTTCTTTTTTAAATATTTCCCAAAAGATCTTTAACAGAGCAAGGAAATTTACACAGTATGTCCGATAATATTTTTTCTTCTGTAGAAAGTCTTATTTGTTTTATTTCAGCTAAAATAAAAGCAGTTTTAAGGTCATTATTATTTTTATTACTATTTTTGAAAATCTTTTTAAGGTAAAAATTATTAGCCCCATTAAGCTATATTTTTTCTATAGTCTCCAGAACAAACCATCGATATACATAACTTGCCCAATTACCCTAACCTGCCTAGTTTTCACCTTTAGATAGAACAGCAGAGAGAATCGACAGGAAAGCATGGGAAGCAGAGAGAGGGAAGAACTGCAAGGCGGAATCGAACTCGGATCGCGGTGAGCACCGGAGTGCATGTCTCAACGCACTAATCAACGCACTAACACACTGCACCACTGGCGCCGATCTAACCTGCCTAGTTAACCTAATTAACCTAGTTAAGCCTTTAAATGTCACTTTAAGCTGTATAGAAGTGTCTTGAAAAATATCTAGTCAAATATTATTTACTGTCATCATGACAAAGATAAAATATATCAGTTATTAGAAATGAGTTATTAAACTATTATGTTTAGAAATGTGTTGAAAAAATCTTCTCTCCGTTAAACAGAAATTGGGGAAAAAAATAAACAGGGGGCTAATAATTCTGACATCAACTGTATATCTGTGGGATCAAGAAGTTCTCCGAAGATAACATTATCCTAATTTTTTTTTTAAATAAATATTTTTAAAGGTAAATGAAGGTTATAGTGCACTGTTAAATGCAGAGTTTAACTAATAAAAAAAAAAAGAAAGAAAAAACCTGCAAGTTTGGAAAGAGATCGAGGCTCAGCCAGGTAAGAAAATGTAACACCAAAGTAACTCAAAGGTAATGTAATGCATTACTTACCACAAAAAGTAACCATGTAACGCAACTAGTTACATTTTTGGTGAGTAATTCAATAATGTAATGCATTACTTTCAAAAGTTACTTTCCCCAACACTGACTATAATTATACACTAAATACACACACAAATTAATAAGAAATAATAACTATGTAATTTCTAATAAAATGATGAAAAGTTTGCTCCTGGAAGAAATTCTAATGCTACAAAACCACCCAATCTTTCCCTAAAGAAAAATCTGTGCTAACTCTCTAAGGTACTTCCTGTTTCAAAAGTAAGAGGAGGTATTTTACTATAGTTAATGACTATACTATAGAAAACAAGGGAGGAGGGAAGAGGAAGGACATTCCTACACAGTGAATTCTATGTAGTAAGTAATTAGTTTACGATAAATTAACCCGTTTAATCAACTGGGCTAAAGTATGATATTAAAAATAAATGCACACTTGTGCGCAATAACGTGTTATATAAGCAGGACTAAACGTGTTTACTTACTACAAAATCAATACATCAGTGTCGTGCTTCCCATTGAGCTGAGTGAAACAACTTCCCCGAATTTATGACAACAAATGCCGCGAAATGTAACGTTAGTGCACAAAAGAAAGCCAGATAAATGTGTAGTTGTCAACACTATATATATATACAACATCCTTTTTACTGTCTATGATACAACATAGACTGTACGATATACAAATATTACCCTTCTTGTGACAGCTGCAAGCGTTGGGCAAATGATCAATGCGCCTGCGCACATCATACGCTAGTTTGACAACACGCTTTCATTGTGTTCGTAATCATCAACTCTGCGCAGAGTTTACGCAGACCGACCATAGGCTTTCTATTGAAGATCAATAGCAAGCCACACCTTAGCAAACTGGACTTAGGAACATAGCAATTGTAGTTTTATCTTTAACAGTTGGAGTTTTATTAAATAAAAAGATACAGGTGAGAGATACTATTTTATTCACCTAAAACCTCTTCGTTTAGGACTCTTCAGTTCGTGCATTTGTTTGTTTATATGTGAGTGCAAGCTAAGCTAACTGCGCAGTCAGAGAGAATAAAGCAGACTGACTATAGAATGGGGTTTAAATCACTGATAGTAAACCAATAACAATATTTACCTTCACACAACTAACACTAGACACTATTTCAGATCAGATCAGACATGACAGGTGTGACATTCACATATGTAGCAACACTATAAGATGATCATGATCTGTGTTAATAGATGTTGCTAAAAATATGATTTTTGATTATTTTAATCAATTTTTTTTTTAAAGAATGGCTTCTCGGGGGAAATCAGAAACAAGCAAACTCAGACAAAACATGGAGGAACAACTGGACCGGTTAATGCAGCAGCTTCAGGATTTAGAGGAGTGCAGGTAAACACATCCTACCAGCTCTTTCAATAACAAAATAATACAAAGGTGTGATCATTTGCCCATTTCAGAGAGGATCTTGAAGAGGAGGAATATGAAGAAACCAAAAAAGAGACACTAGAACAGCTGAGCGAGTTCAACGAGTCACTCAAGAAGCTGATGTCTGGCAATATGACACTAGTTGATGAATTAGGAGGAATGCAGCTGGTAAGAAAAAGTACATTTAATTGTACTGAAGAGATGGTTCACCCAAAAAATAAAAGTTTGCTCACATTTACTCACCCTCAAGTGATTCATGACCTTTAGGAGTTTACACAAAAGAAGATATTTGAAGAATGTTGTAAATCTTTAACCATTGACATCCATATATATATATATATATATATATATATATATATATATATATATATATATATATATATATATATATATATATATACAGTTGCAATCAGAATTATTAAACCCTCTGAATTATTAGCCCCCTGTTTATTTTTCCCTCAATTTCTGTTTAACGGAGAGATTTTTTCAACACATTTCTAAACAATAGTTTTAATAACTCATTTCTATTAACTGCTTTATTTTATCTTTGCCATGATGACAGTAAATAATATTTTACTAGATATTTTTCAAGACACTTCTATACAGCTTAAAGTGATATTTAAAGGCTTAACTAGGTTAATCAGGTTAACTAGGCAGGTTAGGGTAATTAGGCAAGTTATTGTATAATGATGGTTTGTTCTGTAGACTATCGAAAAAAATTTAAAGGGGTTAATAATTTTGACCTTAAAATGGTGTTTAAAAAATTAAAAACTGCTTTTAATCTAGCCGAAATAACACAAATAAGACTTTCTCCAGAAGAAAAAATATTATCAGACATACTGTGAAAAATTCCTTGCTCTGTTGAACATAATTTGGGAAATATATATTAAAAAAAAAAAAAAAATTCAAAGGGGGCTAATAATTCTGATTTCAACTACAGTATATATATATATATATATATATATATATATATATATATATATATATATATATATATATATATATATATATATATATATATATATATATACACATACATACATACATACACACACATACACACACACACTAGGGTTGGGCGATTTGGCCTAAAATCTAAATTTCGATTAATTAAACATTTTAACTTGATTACGATTAATAAACGATTGTTTTATTTATTTACTTTATGTTTTTCTCCTCTTATTTCACTGACAAGTTTTGTACAGTAAATATGCTCACATATTACAAGTGAGAGATTATGCATTACTTGATTTTAAAATAACTGAAGTAAACACACACTATCTACTATCTATGATTATTTATTGAACATCAACACTAAACAACTGAAATTAAAACACACATTGCCTAAAACGCAGCTCTCTGTGCCGCCCACCGTCATTACCTCTAACAAACCGACCAATCACACTCATTCTACAGAAAACAGTTAAATTGATTAGACTAATTTAGATAAAAACTAAAGGTCAGCATTTTGTTTATTTATTTATTTATTTATTCTTTTTTGTATTTTGAATTAATTCTTTTATGTTATTTACTTAATGTATTTATCTATTATTGTTTTATTTTCATATGTATAGTTTGTCTTTTATTATCAATTGTTGTGAAGTCATTGTGTTTGAATGTTTGAAAAACAATTAAGTTATAAAAAACAAAGTAAAGAAAATAATAATATGGATGTCAATGGCCTCCAGTTTTCACATTTTTTGAAAAATATGCATTTTTATGTGAGTGTGTTTTTTTAAAAGTAGAAAGAAACTCAAACAAGCTTGAAACGAGTGGAGGTGACAATTTCCATTTCTGGGTGAACATTCTCTTTAACATAATATGAGTTTACATGTTATAGAATCATAAATTATTATTATACAATATAAATCGAAGTGTCTGAGTCAAAGAGGCGTCCACGTTGTTAAAAGTATAATTAATTTAATATACATAGAAAGTGTTTCAGATAAAGCTTCTTTATTTAAAAATGTCAACAAGATGTCTGAAATAAGGTTTCATCGTCATTCAGTGTAACGTATATTAGTTTAACATAGGGCTGGGCGATATGGCAAAAATGCAATCTCCATAATTATTGTACATATTGATCGATAACGACATACATTTCGATATAAGTAGTTATTGCTTACCAAATTTAAAAAGAGTACCCAAACAATAACCGAAACCACAAAAGTTAAAGGGTACATTAAATGGCATGACATATTTTCGGCCGATAAATTTTCAGTGACCGAAAATTCTGTACATCTCTAATATCATCACTCTTTTAGATTCCCATTGTTGCACTTTTCTGCTGTGTGATTGGCTCATAGATCAATATAGAGTCAATAAGTCCAGAGCTTATTGTTATTGACACATTTTATCGCGATTCGATATAATATCATTTATCGGCAAAGCCCTAGTTTAGCATACTTGTTCTGTTCATTATTCAAATGTATAACAGATCATACTAAACTGTATTTACATGCTTAATAATGTCTTGCTGACAAATGGGTAAACCTTAGTGTCAATAAATACATATATATATATATACTGTATGTGTAGGTGTATGTATATATATTTCAAACAGAACCCCCTGTGATTGATTAATGTCTAAGTTAATTTTTCTCAGGCGATCCAAGCTGCCATCAGTCAGGCGTTCAAGACTCCTGAAGTTATTCGGCTGTTTGCTAAAAAGCAGCCTGGGCAACTGAGGACGAGACTGGCTGAGGTGACCAACATTGTTTAATACTGACATTTTCAAATATACGACTCCCTGCGTGCGTATGCTCATATGCTGGTTGATGAATTCAGATGGACCGCGATGTGATGGTTGGAAAGCTCTCTCGAGATGTGTTCACTCAGCAGAAAGTGGAGATCCTCACAGCTCTGAGAAAACTTGGCGAGAAGGTGAGAGGGTTATTACTGACACCAATACTGTTTCAAGACTTGCGTGTGAAATGATATCTGCACTTGTTTGAATGTACAGCTGACAACAGAGGATGAAGCGTTCCTCGCTGCCAACGCTAGTGCCACTTTGAGCCATTTTGAGAAGGTCACTGCGAGTCTGGGTAAGATGACAGTCAGTCACGTGTACTATTGAGGCAACTTACCATGTTTTCTGGAATATAAGTCAAGGTTTTGGATCTGAAATGTAAAGCAAGTTATATAATGCCGATCATTTACTCACCTCTGGTCATCCGATGTGATTTTTTTTTCTTCAGTAGAACATTAAAGTGATTAGTTACACAAAAATGAAAATACATTTCCATTTGATTTAAACCTGTTTGAATGTTTATTTTTTCTGTTTAACACAAGAGTAGATATTTTTAACAATATTGGAAACCGGTAGTCATCGACTTCCGTAGTAGAAACAAAAAATACTATGGAAGTCACTAGCTACAGGTTTTCAACATTCTTCAAAATATCTTCATTTGTGTTTAACTGAAGAAAGAAATTTGTATCTTTGTGGGTGAGAAAATTGAGAGTCAATTTTTACTTTTGGCTGAATTATTACTTTAATAAAGAAGATTTTTTGCTGAATTGTGGTCTTTAGAAATTCACACAATGCAAGCCGATGACTACCAGCCCTTTGAGAGTCAAAAATTATAAATACAGGTAAAATAAAACGAACACCTGCGTTGCTCATGAGGATACATCGAGATCTTATGAAGAAATATGATTGGTCTGCGCGAGGAACTGAACATTATTTACAATATAGGCTTGGCGTTTATGAGAAATGTTGTTTTTAGTGAATGCCACAGTCATTTTCGTTTGTTTTATACCTTTGAAAAAAATTAGCTTTAGCATATTAGCAAGAAGAGCTAAAATTATATTTTTTATGTTTGCAATCATTTGGTTTTATTTAGGGTCTACCGGTAGCTTATCTATACTACATCATTATGACACATTGTGGCTTATTTTCTGGAAAATATGGTATGCTTACTCACTTAATATGATGTCTTTAATAATCAAATGTATATTTATTTTCCAGGATCTGAGGATAAGATAATGGCATTAGCCAGTTCTGGAGTTGAAAAGACTCAGACATAAAGTTTTACTTGGACTTTTCTTGTGAGTGTGGCCTAAATGCTGCCTGTGACTTTTACAGTATTTACATTTTTTATTTGTTTTGTTTTAGTTGTTTTGTTATATTCATACTTGGAACAGAACTGATTGTATGTACATTTATGTCATCAGACAGTTATTTGTATTGTATCATGTACATTTTATGTTAGATTGTACATTCTGATTTCGATACGGTGAAAAAAAGTGTTTACATTTCTGCTGAAAGACATTCACAGTCATTTTAGAATCATTTTCCTGAATACAAACAGGTAACATAATTTCCTTTATTCACAATGGATTTAATTTTTAACTGTCTGGTTGTAATTTAATTTATTAACCTTGTTATCAGATTGTTTGCCAATAAGCCTTTTGGTGCTAGTATTTGATAGTAAATAGACTGTAATCACTATGCATTTTAATTTGGTTTTTAACCGCTGTGATATTTGTAAATATTTTGTATGTGAATATATTTGAAGATTAACATCTGAGAAGTTGTCAGTGATTTTTCTTTTATTTTCTTGCATTGCAAATTTTACAAATAGGACAAACTGCTTTGATTATCAAATCCTCCTCATGTGTGCACACTTCTAAACATTATCTAAAAGTAAACGTACTGTAAAAGTAATCATTTTACCATAACATCGACTGGCTTTTGAATCTTTTCTGAATCATTACGCAGCACCGAGACATTATCAGAGGTGGATATTAATATTTTTAGTTTTTAAGCACTAGGTGGCGCTCGAGTCCAACAATACTGAGGCCTAATTGAGCATCAACACTGTGGCCTCATGAAAGATGAAATGCCTGGGGAAAGATCAAGGTGAATCATTAAAAACCCTTTGGATTCGGAAACATTTCTTTCCTTCCAACTTAAGAAAAAGGAGGATGATACTTTTTGTTTTTGTAGCAAACATTAAAATATAAAATTATTTAGACATAGAAACAAGCCCATATACATATATGTGTATTGTATAATATTCATTCATTCATTCATTCATTTTCTTTTCGGCTTAGTCCCATTTTTAATCAGAGGTCACCACAGTGGAATGAACCACCAACTTATCCAGCATATGTTTTACACAGCGGATGCTCTTCCAGCTGCAACCCATCACTGGGAAATATCCATTCACACACACATACACTACAGACAATTTAGCTTACCCAATTCACCTATACCACGTCTTTGGACTTGTGGGGGAAACCGGAGCACCCGGAGGAAACCCAGGCAAACACGGGGCGAACATGCAAACTCCACAAAAAAACGCCAACTGACCCAGCCGAGGCTCGAACCAGCGACCTTCTTGCTGTGAGGCAATTGTGCTACCCACTGCACCACCGTGCTGCCCTGTATTGTATATTATTCAAATATATTTTTAAATAGTAAATAAAAATATTTTATAAAATATATATACTGAATCTGCATTATATAAATAGTTATATAAAATACATCATACAATTAATATTGTACAATGTATACATAATCATGTATTTAATCTATAAATATGTATATGCTAACATGATTGTAATACATGTCCACTTGCAATATGTAACACCTATATTTAAATTCACACATTTTTAGATTCAATATACAAATGTATATTTATATCAATATGCAGTGTTGGGGAAGGTCATTTTTGAAATGAATGCATTACAATATTGAGTTACTCCTCAAGAAGTTACTAGTTATTTAGTTACTTTTTATGGAAAGTAATGCATTCCGGTACTTCTGAGTTACTTTTTCATACTTGCCTAAGACTTTTTTTTTTTTAAATAGAGGAGCTTTGCATTTAACAACACACTGTATAACCTTCATTTAGAGTTAAAGTCAGAATTATTAGCCCCCCTGAATTAGCCCCCTCTGTTTTTTTCCCCCAATTTCTGTTTAACGGAGAGAATGTTTTTTTCAGCACATTACTAAACATAATAGTTTTAATAACTCATTTCTAATAACTGATTTATTTGATCTTTGTCATGATGACAGTAAATAATATTTAACAGCTTAAAGTGACATTTAAAGGCTTAACTAGGTTAATTAGGTTAACTAGGCAGGTTAGGCTAATTAGGCAAGTTTTTGTATAACGATAGTTTGTTCTGTAGACAATCAATAAAAAAATATAGCTTAAAGGGGCTAATAATTTTGACCTTAAAATGGTGTTTAAAAAACTTGTAATTTATTCTAGCTTTTATTCTTTTATTCTAGCCGAAATAAAACAAATAAGACTTTCTCCAGAAGAAAAAATATTATTAGACATACTGTGAAAATTTCCTTGCTGTTAAACATCATTTAGGAAATATTTAAAAAAGAAACAAAATTCAAAGTGGGGCTAAAATAATTCTGACTTCAACTGTACCTTAAAAAAAAAAAAAAAAAAAAAGATTAGAATAATGTTACCTTCTGAGAACTTCCTGACGCTACACATGCTGTACATACAGATTAATGAAAGTTGAAAGCAATTTGTTTGCTACTTTTGTCTTATTAGTTGAGTAAAATCACTGTCCATTAATCCCTTTTTCTTCAATGTGTTCGAAATAATGAGAATACGTCCATCACAGAAATGTAAGTCTCTGCCATTTTGGTTTCTGTGTTCCCGCGAGGACTGCATTCTCTCATTGAGTTTGATTCAATATGATTGCATTAATTTTAATTCAGCAAATTATTTGTAAAAGCGAATCAATCTAAAAAGTTACTCACATGACATTTTTAAAAAAGTAACTCCCCTTGACAGCCCTTATGGGTATTTCAGAGAGAGTTGACTTGACTGTTGCATCTCGCCAGGTTATTGTTTTTCTACTCTTTTAGCTAGAAGAGCCATTCTTATCAAATAGAAACAGGTGATTCCTCCATCACATGACATGTGGATCCGAGAAATCTTTAGCTGCAAAAAACTTGAGAAATTAAGATGTTTACTTGCAGGATCTCTCAAATCTTTTTACAAGACCTGGAATCCTGTTTTAGACTATATCAAAGGCTTACCCTGTTCAGTTGATATCAGTTCTAATACACAGTAAATAATTGAAATGAGGAAATATTGACTCCTTAACGCAAACTTTTAGATTTTTTTACTCTTTTATTGTAAACTTGCTCAATTATTATGTTTTTAATTAATTTTATTTTATTTTAAATTTATTATTATTATATTTTTTTTCCCCGAGGATATACAATAGAGGTCAGAATTATTAGCACCCCTTTGATTTTTCTTTTTTAAATATTTCCCAAATGATGTTTAACAGAGTAAGGAAATTTTCACAGTATGTCTGATAATAATTTTTCTTCTGGAGAAAGTCTTATTCGTTTTATTTCGGCTAGAATAAAAGCAGTTTTTAATTTTTTAAAAACCATTTTAAAGGTCAAAATTATTAGCCCCTTTAAGCTATATATTTTGATAGTCTACAGAACAAACCATCATTATACAATAACTTGCCTAATTACTCTAACCTGCCTAGTTAACCTAATTTACCAAGTTAAGCCTTTAAATGTCACTTTAAGCTGTATAGAAGTGTCTTGAAAAAATATCTAGTCAAACATTATGTACGGTCATCATGGCAAAGATAAAATAAATCAGTTATTAGAAATGAGTTATTAAAACTATTATGTTTAGAAATGTGTTGAAAAAATCTTCTCTCTGTTAAACAGACATTGGAGGAAAAATAAACAGGGGGGCTAATAATTCAGGGGGGCTAATAATTCTGAAGTCAACTGTATTTGTTTATAATTGATCAATTTTATTTATTTTATTTTGAGGGGATAGTGGGAAAATAAGAAAACTAAGACAGTCTGTAATTTTTTCTATGTTGTATTGTATTCTACTATGTATGGTCTTGTTAAACACCAATGGAAAATAAATAAAATAAAAGTAACTCAAATATTATTACTTAATTTAAGTAATGCGTTACTTTACTCGTTACTTGGAAAAGTAATATTATTACGTATTACGCATTACCCCCAACACTGTAAATATGTATATATAATATTCCAGCAGTATCAAAATCATGTTTGTACTCAGGTAAAACTGCACAATGACAAAAACTACATGCATAATTATCAATAATATTATGTTAATAATTTGCTCTCCAACACAGCTTTATTCCCATCTCATCCTTTATTTTGTTCATGAGCAAGCATCAATTTCACTACAATTATTCCTCGGAATAATAGAAAAGTGAATGAGCTGGAAGGCAGCATCCAACAGTTCTACGACATCCCCATGTTTCATTTCTAGAGCAAAAAAAAAATAAAAGTAATCCAAAAAACGTGAACAATGACCACCGAAGGCTGCAAACCTGTGACAGATAATCTTTGATTCAGTAGTATATCGCCATCTACACCACTCCGAACACACACGTCCATGTGCCAGTTTACAGCAAATATTCAGATCTGTGTTACACATGCAAAAAAACAAACAGACAAAACAATGCCCCGATAGACTGCAACCATTCGCAGCGGTTCACATCCAGCACAAACTGCTTGTTTAACATGGAAAGTTTCTGCGTCGGTGTCTTAAAATCACATCGTTTTCCCTTGAGAACCTGCAGATGGAGATATTTGCATCAGGGGAAAAGGAGGGAAGATAGAAACAATTGTGCGATTTTTATTTTATTTCTAAATCTTTAAGTACAAACATTGATTCTACTAAATTTGGTCTCATGGAATGGTCTACATCGATCCAACATCTGCAATACACCGTGAGCGACTATTACATTTGAGTGAGAAACGGTCATGTTTCAGCTCCTCGTGAATTTCATGCTGCCCTTCACAGCGTTTTCAGGAAATACACCTTTCACTATACACATATATGCAGCCTATTATAATAATAATGTACATCTTTTCAAAGTGAATCTCCTCAAACAGGATTTAGTACAATATTTATTGATGATAACAGTATGGACCTATTTTCTCTACACATCGACATGAACACGAGACATCTATGCAGGACAATTAAAACGTCCACTCTTGATAAAACTAGCTGTTGATCCCTATGGTAACGAAAATAATAATCAGAATGAAATAAAATCACTTCCCCATACCTGTACCAAATCTAAGATTAAATAATTAAAAAATTGCAAAGAACTAAAAAATGGCATGGATGAGTGTTTGGTTAGTTGTGTTATTAATGCGCTGTGATAGGCAAAAGGCACTCCCAACTCCACCAGCTGAATTATGGACCATTATTTATTCACTTGCTTATTTATTATTTCTTAAAACCTCAGTTTTTGAAGGGGGACCTGATAAAACGCCTACCAATAAAAGGGGTCACAAAAATAGACCTTCTCATCGACTTTGCACCTTTTCTGACATGACATAAAATAATTTTCGATCCACCAATCACCACATAATTTAGGCTTTAAACTGAGAACAGACATGCATGTAAACAAAACGAAGAAGGAACTGAATGCAGTACCCTAAAGCTTCACATCCGTCTTTTACGAAACAATCTCCTAAATAACTGACATTCTTTTTCAAGCCCAATGGGAGCGGAATAGTATTTTCCCTAATAACTGACCACTTTCGGAGGGGGGGTGCATCCCGAAATGTCCAATCACAGTAAGGAAATGAAACGATGGTATGATTCTGAGAGCGACTACCAGGAGAAATGACCTGCAAATCTGGAGTAGATTGATAGCGTCACCCAAAAAACAAAGGAATAAAAGTTTACCAAATGTAAACAAATATCTTTACACAACTCTGCAGTACAGTTCCATGTACAATAAAATCTAGCGGCCATACTGCAAAAATAGTTGAAAGAGTTGAAGTTCATTCTTTTAACGCGCTGTGATAGGCAAACTAGCCCTTGTTATGCTTTTAGGGGCTTCGAAATGACTAGAATCATGTGGGTTAAAGGAAGAGTTCACCCAAAAATGGTATTTTCTCAAACTGTTTCAAACCTGTATGAAAAAAAAACAAGATATTTTGAAGAATGCTGATAACCACTAGCTGTTTGGTTCCAAACATTCTTCAAAATATCATCTTTTGGGTTCAACCTAAGTCTGAAACAAGTGGAGAGTAAATGAAGAAGGGTTTTAGGTGAACTCTCTTTAATCCTGAATTATATATAGCAAAAATAAACCCCCTGTTATATAACTGAGCATCTGAAGTCCGTTGCAATGCTCACATTGTCGTTAATCACCAGCACACCCATTTTTTCCACGTCATTTCAGTCATAAATGTTATTCAGACTGGGTTATGAGAGTGCGTACCGTGATTCCAAATTGGTCTCTATTATTTACGACAGAAAATACAAGCACTATCACTTCAGAATGGCTTAAATAACTGCAGTGTGCCTAAACTGTACAACATACAGTACCACGCGAAGAAAAAAAAACAAAACAAATAACAACAACCGTATATTCATCACCTGAATGTGATTATTAGTCACTGGATTTAAAACATTGAAGCCTTGGTGTAGCATTTGTGCCATTGCAAGCCCAGCTAAAATTAGCATATGTAAAGCACTGAACCAACTCGACAGTACGAAAGGAAAAGATGCGCACGCACCCACCTCCAAGAGAAAAGACAAAATGAACGACACTTTGCCACAGAAACCTCAGCCTCAGTCATGGGTTTCTCTCCGTGAAGCGGACGTCTTTTTTGTACGAGCGTGAAATTTATCGAAGTTTTCTGAAACATGCTAAGAGCATCTGACATAAATATTCTACAGCAGGTACACTGTGCCTTTTTTTTTTTTTTAAAGATACCGGAAACCGCTGGTTAGGCTTTCACTAACACACTGACTAATTACATGGTCTTATTTACAAAATATCAAAAAGCAGTTGTATTCTTCCATACCCATGATTGCAAATCTTGCCATGCAATATAAAGAGGGAAAAAGGAAAAGTCATCGGAAAGCATCCTCAGAGCAAATCAACCCTAAAACTTCATGGTGTAATATGTGGAGTATACAGTAAATCATTTCCGGAGAGAAAAAAAGAAGTGTGGAAAATGCAAACGTAGGCCAAAATTCCAGAAAAAGGCTGAATAAATTAGGAAAAATGTATTGAGATAGCTGTGATACTATACTACACTGAATACCACCACAATATGATGTCATTAGGGAAGCCTCAGCGGGTGGGAATGAAGCGGACTGCAACACCTGTCACGACAGACACCGGATATATTTGCTTTTATATTGTACATATATCTGCGCTTATACGCATGGCTCCTTGGGTAGGGGGAACACGGGCGTCCCTATTGGCAGAGGGATGTGACTGTGAGGGGTGGCTTTATAGTTGTGTTTGTGTGAGTATGTGTGTGTGTGTTTGTGATTGTAGTAGTGTGTACTGTGTGGATCAGTA